>MUZC01000569.1:451773-494285 GCA_002072015.1 Radix auricularia | reverse complement strand
CAGACTTGATGACCACAGCCAGACTTGATGACAACAGTTAGACTTGATCACCCCAGTCAGACAAGATGATCCCAGTCAGACAAGATGACCACAGTCAGACAAGAAGACCACAGTCAGACAAGATGATCCCAGTCAGACAAGATGATCCCAGTCACACAAGATGACCACAGCCAGACTTGATGACCACAGACAGACAAGATGATCCCAGTGAGACAAGATGACCACAGCCAGAATTGATGACCACAGACAGACTTGATGACCACAGTCTGACAAGATGACCCCAGTCAGACAAGATGACCACAGTCAGACTTGATGAACACAGCCAGACTTGATGACCACAGACAGACTTGATCACCCCAGTGAGACAAGATGATCCCAGTCAGACAAGATGACCACAGTCAGACAAGATGACCACAGTCAGACTTGATGACCACAGTCAGACAAGATGACCACAGTCAGACAAGATGACCACAGACAGACTTGTTGACCACAGACAGACTTGATGACCCCTGTCAGACAAGATGACCACAGCCAGACTTGATGACCACAGACAGACTTGATGACCCCAGTCAGACAAGATGATCCCAGTCAGACAAGATGATCCCAGTCAGACAAGATGACCACAGTCAGACAAGATGATTCCAGTCAGACAAGATGATCCCAGTCAGACAAGATGAACACAGTCAGACAAGATGATCCCAGTCAGACAAGATGATCTTAGTCAGACAAGATGATCCCAGTCAGACAAGATGATCCCAGTCAGACAAGATGACCACAGTCAGACTTGATGACCACAGCCAGACTTGATGACCACAGACAGACTTGATCACCCCAGTGAGACAATATGATCCCAGTCAGACAAGATGACCCCAGTCAGACAAGATGACCACAGTCATACAAGAAGACCACAGTCAGACAAGATGATCCCAGTCAGACAAGAGGATCCCAGTCAGACAAGATAACCACAGCCAGTCTTGATGACCACAGCCAGACTTGATGACCACAGACAGACTTGATCACCCCAGTGAGACAAGATGATCCCAGTCAGACAAGATGACCCCAGTCAGACAAGATGACCACAGTCAGACAAGAAGACCACAGTCAGACAAGATGATCCCAGTCAGACAAGATGATCCCAGTCAGACTTGATGACCACAGCCAGACTTGATGACCACAGCCAGACTTGATGATCACAGACAGACTTTATGACCACAGTCAGACAAGATGACCACAGTCAGACAAGAAGACCACAGTCAGACAAGATGATCCCAGTCAGACAAGATGATCCCAGTCAGAAAAGATGACCACAGCCAGACTTGATGACCACAGCCAGACTTGATGACCACAGACAGACTTGATGACCACAGCCAGACTTGATGACCACAGTCAGACTTGATGACCACAGACAGACTTGATCACCCCAGTGAGACAAGATGACCACAGTCAGACAAGATGACCACAGTCAGAGAAGATGATACCAGTCAGACAAGAAGATCTCAGTCAGACAAGATGATCTCAGTCAGACAAGATGATCCCAGTCAGACAAGATGATCCCAGTCAGACAAGATGATCTCAGTCAGACAAGAAGACCACAGTCAGACAAGATGATCCCAGTCAGACAAGATGATCCCAGTCAGACAAGATGACCACAGCCAGACTTGATGACCACAGACAGACAAGATGACTCCAGCCAGAAAAGATAACCACAGTCAGACAAAATGACCACAGTCAGACTTGATGACCACAGTCAGACAAGAAGACCACAGTCAGACAAGATGACTTCAGTCAGAAAAGATAACCATAGCCAGACAAGATGACCATACCCAGGCAATATGACCGTTGCCAGATACGTTGAACACAACCGAACACGTTGATCACAACCAGAAAAGATTACCATAGCCAGAAAAGATGACCATAGCCAGAAAAGATGACCACAGCCAGACAAGATTACCACAGCCAGGGCCATCTCAGACTGTAAATTAACATATACGATTTCAGATACATAAAATCTGTTTACATGACTAACTTATTTGTGGGGATGCGTTGGCTGCTGTTCTTACACTTACCACAGTCCATTTCTAAACAGTAGCATTAAATCATTTACCGTCTGTTTGACTGAGACACGGAGAGAACTACATTCTTGCAATACAACTACACCACTGAGATCTCTGCATAAACCATTACATTATCAAGTGGTGGGGGGGGGCATCAATTTTGTGTGTGCCTAATCTGGGGATTACCTCCTTTTCAGGACATTTGTATATATTTCCCAAGGCTTCTACTGTCTGTATTCTGTCTTGATCCCGTTAACACGATACAACACCTGACATGCTCAGGTCACTTTAGCAATTAAGTCCCATGAATAACAAATGATGTCACGTGTCATGACCTTTCACATGACCTTTCACATGACCTTACACATGACATTACACATGACCTTACACATGACATTACACATGACCTTACACATGACCTTTCATATGACATTACACATGACCTTTCACATAACATTACACATGACAGTTCACATGACCTTACACATGAAATAACACATGACCTTACCTATTGACTTACACATGACCTTTCACATGACCTTACACATTGACTTACACATGACCTAACACATGACCTTACATATGCCCATTTTACATGACCATGCACATCATCTAACACCTGACCTAACACATGACCTTACACATTGACTTACACAGCACCTTTCACATGCCCTTACACATGACCTAACATATGACCTTACACATTGACTGACACATGACCTTTTACAGGACCTGACACATTGACCTACACATGACATTTCATATGACCTTACCTAACACATGACCTTACACATTGACTTTCACATGATCTTTCACATGGCCTAACACATGAACTTACACATGACCTTGCACATGACCTCTCAGACACGTGGATGAACCTTTAGAAAAACCAATCATAAACAGCGAACAGCAACCGATCAACAACTTGACGTGTCGACTGGCATTATTAATCTGACAGGATGTAGCTAAACACCAGACGGTAACACCTTGTGTTGTTAGGTCTCAACAGGATGTAGCTGTACATAAAGAATGATACATGTTGTGTTGTTTGGTCAGAACAACGTGAGAGTCGATTTATTTTATCAATGAATTTTTAATTAGCCTGTCCTTGTTGATCAAGTCTATAGTAATTAAAACAAGGCCGACTGGAGGGTTCTAAACTTGTGTTAATGATTGGACCCAGTATGTCTTTCCATTAAAAAAAAAGTAAAACAAGGCTGACTGGAGGGTTCTAAATTTGTGTTTATGATTGGACCCAGTATGCCTTTCGATAAAAAAAGTATCTAAAAAAAGTTTTAAAAATATATTCCCTCATCATTGTTTAATAATCTGTTCTCGACCAATGTCATGCGTTATGTGCGTGTTTTCTTCTAGATCTTCCAATTTGAAGTGTTGAAAGAATCCAAATCCAGGCTATACAGTACGCAATTTCAAGATGATCAACCGTTGACTGAATGATGCCCATCCATTTCAATGAACCTAAAGGTGACATAGCTAATTCATGAGTGGTCAGTAATATTAACTGTCAGAACCCTTCGTCTTACTCTGCTTGTCACAATGTTTTTTCAATTGTAAAACTGTCATTGAATTGTCAAAATGTGTTGTCGCTTGTAGAACTGTCATTAAATTGTCAGTGTTTTGTCGCTTGTATAACTGTCATTAAATTTTCACAGTGTGTTGTCACTTGTAGAATTGTCATTGAATTGTCACAGTGTGTTTTGTCTTGTAGAACTGTCATTGAATTATCACAGTGTATTGTCGCTTGTAGAACTGTCATTAAATTGCCAGTGTGTTGAGAATTCTAGAACTGTCATTAAATTGTCTCATTATGTTGTCGCTTGTCGAACTGTCATTAAATGTCACATCGTGTTGTTTGTAAAACTGTTTTAAAGACCCTGATCATGCATTTATTGACGATGTCGTCTCCAAGAGGTCCTCAAACTAATAGGACCTTACGCTGATAATATTATATCATTCATTAGTTTAAAAGGCCCTCAGAGCCAATGATTAACTTCATAAAAGTTTTAGAACCCCTTACCACTGCCATATTCAGGATAAGTCACAATAACAATGATCTAAATAAAACTCATTTGTTGACCATTCTATTTGTTCAAATTGTCTGTCACTAGAACAAAAGGTGACCAGTTACCACTTGTCGGTTAAAATCGTTTCTCCTAACGAATAAAGTCATTAGTTGGGAATTAAACCAAATCTACAACATCAAATAGTCAGTAGAAATTGGAACAGAAGCAATGCAACTTAGCATCTTCATCTTATTGTTGTGTGTAGGTAAGTAACTAATACAAATGTTAACACCATCCTTAGCCATTTCTACCATCACAAGTTATAGTTTTATCTACCATCATAGTCAGACATATTAAACTCCATCCGAGGCGTCAGTGGGGGGTGCGGGGTTGCAGACCGCCCCGATTGACACCGTAATGTAAAACTCTGTATGTTATTTTACACTGGCAGACTCTGAGGCCTATGGGGTAATTCGAGATGGGGGGAAACCATGAGCCACCACACTAGGTGACACAGACCCGAGTAACGCCTCTTCACACAATGTCCACAGAAACCATGAAATGTAGACCACAATTCATTGTTATTGATGTCGCTATTGAAATACAGATTTCATTTTTATTTCATTTTCTTTAAATTTTCCCCATCATTTTGTGAATATTGTTGATCGTAAGTGAACTATCCAGTAGTTAGTTTAACTAGCTCATATTTCAACAGGCTAGACCATAACAGGGACTCAAACTGCTTCCATTGCAGCCTAGCCTCTGAAACAGTACCCCACTTGTTCACTTCGTGTCCCGCGCAAAAAGGGAGGCAAAAGAGTCCCACGTGAAGACAGTGTTGTATGGCACTGCTCAGCAGATGAAGCAGGTTGCCCAAGTATTAGCCCCACTTTAAGAGACTAAGTCTCAGGCCAAAAGAATATGTAGAAGAAGAAGTAGTTAAGTTTACAATCGAAAAGTGGTTGGCCTCTACCTAGCTCGACAGACGAGTAGGGTTGTGAAGCTGGCCGAGACCCGAATCTGACAACTCCTGGCAGGCAATGCCGGAGTCCGATTATAGGTGTTAGGCGCTAGTCACATATGATTACAGTCACTGTACGGATCTTAGAGCACCATATGCAATGCTGATTAGGGTCAGGAGTCACAGTACCAAATAGCAAAAGGTCCCGCGAAGAAAGTAGTGGATGCCAGCTCTGAGGAAACCTTCCTTTATTGCTTATACCCAGGTAGGATATTGATGATTCCCCGCTTTGATGCAGTCCTAACCATAGAAACTCGTCTCACTTTGCGTGGTGGCACCGAAAAGTTAGGGAGTCGAGTAGGGAAAATACCACCTCTCCTTGTGAGGTCACTATAGTGGGAGGAGTTTTCGACTTTGTGTCCTGTATACTTAAGTGACCGCATCGGAATCACCCGCTCCGGGGGTGGGGGTTCTCAGCTGTTACCTCCTCTTGGATGAGGGGACGGGATAGCTTAGAGGGTCTTCAGTGGATACCCATGAAGATCGCTAGGCTCAATGCTGCTGACTTTTTCTTCCACTTTTATGATATTGAGTAGTTTGTTAACCTCATAACTCCATTGACCTGTACTTCATGTCTTGACCTAGTGTTGGGGGCAGCTGTCGGTGGGCAGTACGGGATCTGTGCTGAAATGTGCGGCTATCACCTGTTTCGTCGTAACATTGGGGACGACGGCTGTGGTCCAGGCTTTGAATGTAGGTCAAACGGCTGTGGACATACGTGTCAGCCCGTGTCAGGTCAGTAGTAGCCAATACACTCATACATGCTACTCTCATGCCTGCTACACTCATACATGCAACACTCATACAAGCTACACTCATACATGCTACACAAAAACAAGCTACACTCATACATGTTACACTCATACATGCTACTCTCATATATGCTACACTCATACATGCTCCACTCATACATGCTACACTCATACAATCTACACTCATGCATAATACACTCATATATGCTACACTCATACATGCCACACTCATAATGCTACATTTATACATGCTACACTCATACATGCAACACTCATATATGCTACACTCATACATGCTACACTCAAACATGATACACTAATACATGCTACATTTGTACATGCTAGACTCATACATGCTACACTCATAATGCTACACTCATACATGCTACAATATACATGCTACACTTACACATGCTACACACATACATGCTAGAAAAACAAGCTACACTCATACATGCTACACAAAAACAAGCTACACTCATAATGCTACATTTATACATGCTCACTCATACGTGCTACACTCATGCATGCTACACTCATAATGCTACATTTATTCTTGCTACACTCATACATGCTACACTCATACATGCTACACTCATACATGCTACACTCATACATGCTACACTCATATATGCTACACTCATACAAGCTGCACTCATACACGCTACACAAGCATGCTAAACTCATTCATGCTACACATAAACAAACAACCATGGGCCGCGCTACGTTCACACATGCTATTATGGAGAAACAACCATTATTTATCATACAGCTATTTAACTTTTACAGAAAACATTTTTTAACGAACCGCACGATTTATTTTTTTCAACTTAGCTCAAAAGTCGTCTGTGTCAATTTCTTCAACATTTTGTTTAATTTTATTTTTACCTAAGACTGACCAAACAGAGTTATTTTCACATAAGGGGCCGTCCATAAATGACGTCACGCTCCTAGAGGGGAGGGGGTCACACTTTTGTAACGATGCGTGACGAGGGGGAGGGAGGGGGTTGAAGAAACGTGACGTCACATCAAACGGGGAACTTTAAATTAAACTTTCACTGAAATATTTGCACGCTTCAAATGTATTTAATGATTTTTTTTATCAGTACTTCTCTAAGTGCCGGCCGATAGGCCATTAAACGCCGGCTGACATACGTTATCAAGACATGAAAATTAAATCTAATTATAAACCCTTAGTTTGAGAACCGAAAAGAGAACGTATGAAATTGTAACACTGCGTCGTCTGATGTTGACATCAAAGCATTTGTGATGTAGCCTCAGCGTTGTTTGGTTCACTCACGGCAGTAAGCTGCGAACTTTATTGTCGGTTACCCTCCCCAATCCCCCCCCCCCGAAACTTCAACTGGCTAGTTTTAAAAAAATCACAAGTGTCTAAAAAAAGATCTGAATAGGATTATGTGTAGATATTTTAAGTCAAAACGAAACGGAATATACATTTTCTTTTGGGGGGACGGGGGTTGGGGGAGGTGAATCTATTTAATACAAATATAAACGTTTTAAGTTTGATATAATTATTGGATTGTTTTTTGGTCAAACGCCCCTGGCCATGCTAGATATAATGATATCGCATTTCTAGAGAAGCACAAAACAACTTTTCTTCTGAGCTCAGTTTTTTTTTAAGTTTAAGGTATTAATTTTAAATACGACACAAATGATACTTGTTTCTTGTTACAGTCAAGTCATGTGGATTAAGATTATTGTTGCTCATGTCAATATAAATGAAAGTAGGGAGGGTTAAGTGTCTTCGTATAGTACGCAGGTAAGAAATCTACATAGCTGTCAAATTTAACAAATGCTTTTTACTGCAAGGAACCGGTTCAATAGTGGGAATATGTTCAAAGCGTACACGTACACATGGCGTGTTTTAATATGTCTCGTGGATTGTAGTGGATGTTATATGTCCCAAATGAGTCTGCATTACCCACAAGAATTCCCTTTTGAGCCCAAATGAGGTAATTTACCCCTGTTCACCGACCTCTTTCTTACGGGATGCTCGTCAGTCAATAGGGGGATTTTAATAAAATACATTTTAAACATTTTAAAAATATTTTTTTCTAAACAAAGAAGTTAACCGTGATTATTAACAGTCAATGTTTAATTTGTATACATTTAAAATATAATCTAAAGATCACAGTTGGTTTTTTTGAAGGCGGGTTAAACGATTTAAAAAAACGGACCAGTACAAAAGGATACCTAAAAATTAAAATTGAGAAAGTTTTTGTTAACATTATGGTTCACCAAAATGAGCAGATTCTAGCAAATTTTATATCCCCACAATGATTCAGCATTACCCCCAAGAGTTAGTTTTTACCCCAAATGAGATAATTTATCGCTGTTTACCGACCTCTTGGTTAGACAGTCCGATAGGGGTAGCCATGTATTTTTCGTTAGTTTATAAATTCCACAAGAGAATGCAACAAATTAAACACGCCTCGTCCATTGATGACATTATTGTTTACAACTCTTGTGTAACGTACGTACAATTCTGGAAAAAAACACCCCAAAACAACAACAACAACAACAACGAAACAAACAAACAAACAAAAAAACAAAAAAAAATTGATCCTCGGAGTAAAACCGTAAAACGTTATGATAATGTTGGATATTTTATTAATTTTATAGCATTTTTCAGTCTTGAACTAGCAGGAATTAATGTATTTTGCAACGCACAAGATGACACCCTACTTTCCTGCACAAATGTGGGGTTCGTACAGTACTGGCCATATTCCTCTCCCAGCGCATACCTAACAATTTTTAGAAAACATGAGATGTGATATCAATTTGGTAATTTTAGATCAAATGCCGTTGATGTGCATATACTTAACATGAAAACTGTCATCTATCTATATATTCTAGGTTTGTCAACAGTGCAATGATCCTTGTAATATCAATAGTCACTTTTGCGAGCTTAATCGCGAAGGTTAATCACATAAAATGTTTTTTTTTACATTTCCTCTGCATTGTTTGTTAGCTGTCTTGCTATGCCTTGGCAACTAAACAATTTTTTTAACAGACCTGTTATTTTTACCTAAGACTGACCAAACAGACCTGTTATTTTTACCTAAGACTGACCAAACAGACCTGTTATTTTTACCTAAGACTGACCAAACAGACCAGTTATTTTTACCTAAGACTGACCAAACATACCTGTTATTTTTACCTAAGACTGACCAAACAGACCTGCTATTTTTACCTAAGACTGACCAAACAGACCTATCATAGACCATGACATCACATCCATGTCTTATATATTTCAGGTTCTAGGAAGATAAGACGCTTTTGTCCATCCCAACCCTGCTTCTTAGTATGTCCATCGGGCTATAAGGTGGTCAACGGTTGCGAGCAGTGTCAGTGTAACAGGGACTTTAACTAACTCCCGTGGATTGTCTCAATAAGCAATCATTTAACATAAAGCAATCATTCAACATAAAGCAATCATTCAACATAAAGCAATCATTCAACATAAAGCAATCATTCAATAGAAAGCAATCATTCAACAAAAACAATCATTCAACATAAAGCAATCGTTTAACATAAAGCAATCATTACGAAAAGCAATCATTCAATAGAAAGCAATCATTCAACAAAAACAATCATTCAACATAAAGCAATCATTCAACAAAAACAATCATTCAACATAAAGCAATCATTCAACATAAAACAATCATTCAACATAAAGCAATCATTCAACATAAAGCAATCATTACGAAAAGCGATCATTCAATAGAAAGCAATCATTCAACAAAAACAATCATTTATTACGCATTGAGAAAATAAAAAAAAACATCGTCCGTTCAACAATGTTTTTGTTCAAGTTTATGACGTATGTGGTCGGGAGATTGTATGAAGTCTCATCGATAAGGTCATAGTATGTTACAATTATTACATTACACACCAGATGTATGTAGACATGTGCTCGGAGAATAATTACGCTTGTATGTCTGAGTTTGTGGAGTTCTTCATTGAGCAATATGGAAATACTTATACGTAATGTAACCGACGCTTTGTTTCCACTGCCGTGTCAATGACACTGCATGTGTCTACAACTGTGTCAATGACACTTCATGTTTCTACAACTGTGTCAATGACACTTCTTACTTCTACAAATGTGTCAATGACACTTCCTGTTTCTACAACTGTGTCAATGACACTTCTTGTTTCTACAACTGTGCCAATGACACTTCTAGTTTCTGCAACTGTGTAAATGACACTTCTAGTTTCTACAACTGTCCCTTTGACATGCCTTAGATAGCAAAAAAACAAAATGAGAAACGTCTCCTTAAAACCCTAATGGCGTAGGGTACTATGTAAAAAAAATAAGACTTTCGAGGAATGAGGTAATCTAAAAGAGGTAATCTTTAGGTGATACAATTAATAAAAAACTTGGTTAATGACATTCTAGTTGAGATGTAATATTAGGAATTACTTTTTATCTAAAACCCTAAAAGACATTTTATTGGAATCGTTTCTCAAAAATCACTTGTTTTTTTTCAAATAAAACTTTACACACTTTCAAACTTTACAATTAAAAAGCACTTTTTTAAAAATATGAACTATTTCAAATACGTCATTTATCTAAGCATACATATATGCTTACATAAAACATGACAACAAAAGCTTAGATAAAGCAGGACTAGTAGTAACTTTCTATGCAATTATAGATTATTAAGATGCAAGTTTTGATACAATGTAAACAACTTTATTCCGTGTTCACTTAACAGTGCATCGCACAAAACTTAACGTTTGCAAACTTTGTTTAGTTAAAATGCATTTTGGTTTTTTCTTTTTCACGCATAGGTATGTATCTATGATAAGGAATTATCAGTTTTCACCCATTCAATATTATTGATTCATTATGTACCAGTAAACTAGACTGTCATAGAACAAAAAACAGATTGCAATGTGAACATTTTGCAAAGGTGGAGTGGAAAGCGGCCCGGGCATTATTTACAGCGTGGCCCTGACATCATTTACAGAGTGACCGTGACATTATTTACAGAGTGACCCTGACATTATTTACAAGCAGTCCTGACATTATTTACAGAGTTGCCCTAACATTATTTACAGAGTGGCCCTGACATTATTTACAGAGTGGCCCTGACATTATTTACAAGCAGTCCTGACATTATTTACAGAGTGACCGTGACATTATTTACAGAGTGACTCTGACATTATTTACAAGCAGTCCTGACATTATTTACAGAGTGGCCCTGACATTATTTACAGAGTGGCCCTGACATTATTTACAGAGTGGCCCTGACATTATTTACAGAGTGGCCCTGACATAATTTACAGAGCTGCCCTGACAGTATTTACAGAGTAGCCCTGACATTTTTTACAGAGTGGCCCTAACATTATTTACAGAGTGGCCCTGACATTATTTACAGAGTGGCCCTGACATAATTTACAGAGCGGCCCTGACAGTATTTACAGGGTAGCCCTGACATTATTTACAGAGTGACCCATTCCACCATTCAATATTAATGATTCATAATGTACCAGTCAACTAGACTGTCATAGAACAAAAAGAAGATTGCAATGTGAACATTTTGCAAAGGTGGAGGGGAAAGCGGCCCGGGCATTATTTACAGCGTGGCCCTGGGATCATTTACAGAGTGGCCCTGACATTATTTACAGAGTGGCCCTGGCATCATTTACAGAGTGACCCTGACATTATTTACAGAGTGACCCTGACATTATTTACAGAGTGACCCTGACATTATTTACAGAGTGACCCTGACATTATTTACAGAGTAGCCCTGACATTATTTACAGATGGCCCTGACATTATTTACAGAGTGGCCCTGACATTATTTACAGAGTGGCCCTGACATTATTTACAAGCAGATCTGACATAATTTACAAAGTGACCCTGACATACTTTACAAGCAGATCTGCCATTATTTACAGAGTGGCCCTGACATTATTTACAGAGTGGCTCTGACATTATTTACAGAGTGACCATGACATTATTTACAGAGTGCCCCAGACATTATTCGCAAAGTGACCCATTCAACATTAATGATTGGCATCATTTACAAAGTGGCCCGGAACATTTTTTACAGAGTGGACCTGGCATCATTTACAGAGTGGCCCTGACATTATTTACAGAGTGACCCTGACATTATTTACAGAGTGGCTCTGACATTATTTACAAGCAGCACTGACATTATTTACAGAGTGGCCCTGACATTATTTACAGAGTGGCCCTGACATTATTTACAGAGTGGCCCTGACATTATTCACAGAGTGGCCCTGACATTATTTACAGAGTGGCCCTGACATTATTTACAGAGTGGCCCTGACATTATTAACAGAGCGGCCCTGACAATATTTACAGAGAGGCCCTGACATTATTTACAAGCAGCCCTGACATAAATAACAGAGTGGCCCTGACATTATTTACAGAGCGGCTCTGACATTAATAACAGAGTGACCCTGACATTATTTACAGAGTGGCCCTGACATTATTTACAAGCAGCCCTGACATAAGTAACAGAGTAGCCCTGACATTATTTACAGAGTAGCCCTGACATTATTTACAGAGTGGCCCTGACATTATTTACAGAGTGGCCCTGACATTATTTACAGAGTGGCCCTGACATTATTTACAAGCAGATCTGCGATTATTTACAGAGTGGCCCTAAAATTATTTACAGAGTGGCCCTGACATTATTTACAGAGTGGCCCTGACATTATTTACAGAGTGGCCCTGACATTATTTACAGAGTGACACTAACATTATTTACAGAGTGACCTTGACATTATTTACAGAGTGACCCTGACATTATTTACAGAGTGCCCCAGACATTATTCACAAAGTAACCCATTCAACATTAATGATTCATTATGTACCAGTAAACTAGACTGTCAGAGAACAAAAAGCAGATTGCAATGTGAACATTTTGCAAAGGTGGAGTGGAAAGCGGTCCGGGCATTATTTACAGCTTGGCCCTGACATTATTTACATAGTGGCCGTGACATTATTTACAGCGTGGCCCTGACATTATTTACAGATGACCGTGCAATTATTTAGAGAGTGTCCCTTAAATTATTTACAGAGTGGCCATGACATTATTTACAGAGTGGCCCTGACATTAGTTACAGAGTGGCCCTGACATTATTTACAGAGTGGCCCTGACATTATTTACAGAGTGGCCCAAACATTTTTTACAGAGTTGCCCTGACATTTTTTACAGAGTGGCCCAGACATTATTTACACAGTGACCCAGACATTATATACAGAGTGACCCATTCAACATTAATGATTCATTTTGTACCAGTCAACTATACTGTCATAGAACAAAAAGCAGATTGCAATGTGAACATTTTGCAAAGGTGGAGGGGAAAGCGGACCGGGCATTATTTACAGCGTGGCCCTGACATTATTTACATAGTGGCCGTGACATTATTTACTGCGTTGTCCTGGCATTATTTACAGATGGCCGTTACATTATTTAGAGAGTGGCCCTGACATTATTTACAAGCAGCCCTGACATTAATAACAGAGTTGCCTTGACATTATTTACAGAGTGGCCCTAACATTATTTACAGAGTGGCCCTGACATTATTTACAGAGTGGCTCTAACATTATTTATAGAGTGACCCTGACATAATTTACAGAGCGGCCCTGACATTATTTACAGAGTGGCCCTGACATTATTTACAAGCAGATCTGACATAATTTACAGAGTGGCCCTGACATTATTAACAGAGTGACCCTAACATTATTTACAGAGTGGCCCTGTCATTTTTTACAGATTGACCCTAACATAATTTACATAGTGACCCGTACATTATTTACAGTGTTACCCATTCAACATTAATGATTCATTATGTACCAGTCAACTATACTGTCATAGAACAAAAAGCAGATTGCAATGTGAACATTTTGCAAAGGTGGAGGGGAAAGCGGCCTGGGCATTATTTACAGCGTGGCCCTGGCATTATTTACATAGTGGCCGTGACATTATTTACTGCGTTGTCCTGGCATTATTTACAGATGGCCGTTACATTATTTAGAGAGTGGCCCTGACATTATTTACAGATGACGGTGACATTATTTAGATAGTAGCCCTGACATTATTTACAGAGTGGCCGTGACATTATTAACGGAGTGGCCCTGACATTATTTACAGAGTGGCCCTGACATTATTTAAAGAGTGGCCCTGACATTATTTACAGAGTGGCCCTGACATTATTTACAGAGTAGCCCTGACATTATTTTCAGAGTGACCCTAACATTATTTACAGAGTGGCCCTGACATTATTTACAGAGTGGCCCTGACATTATTTACAGAGTGGCCCTGACATTATTTACAGATGGCCGTGACATTATTTAGAGAGTGTCCCTTAAATTATTTACAGAGTGGCAATGACATTATTTACAGAGTGGCCCTGACATTTTTTACAGAGTGGCCCAGACATTATTTACAGAGTGACCCAGACATTATTTACAGAGTGACCCGGACATTATTTACAGAGTGACCCATTCAACAATAATGATTCATTATGTACCAGTCAACTAGACTGTCATAGAACGAAAAGCAGATTGCAATGTGAACATTTTGCAAAGGTGGAGTGGAAAGCGGCCCGGGCATTATTTACAGCGTGGCCCTGACATTATTTACAGATGGCCGTGACATTATTTACAGAGTGGCCCAGACATTATTTACAGCGTGGCCCTGACATTATTTACAGATGACCGTGACATTATTTAGAGAGTGGCCCTGACATTATTTACAGAATGGCCCTGACATTATTTAAAGAGTGGCCCTGACATTATTTACAGCGTGGCCCTGACATTATTAACAGAGTAGCCCTGACATTATTTACAGAGTGACCCTGACATAATTTACAGAGCGGCCCTGACATTATTTACAGAATGGCCCTGACATTATTTACAAGCAGATCTGATATAATTTACAAAGTGACCCTGACATTATTTACAGATGGCCGTGACATTATTTACGGAGTGGCCGTGACATTATTTACAGAGTTGCCCTGACATTATTTACAGAGTAGCCCTGATATTATGTACAGAGTGACCCAGACATTATTTACAGAGTAGCCCTGACATTATTTTCAGAGTGACCCTAACATTATTTACAGAGTGACCCTGACATTATTAACAGAGTGGCCCTGACATTATTTACAGAGTGGCCCTGACATTTTTTACAGAGTGGCCCTGACATTATTTACAGATGGCACTGACATTATTTACAGAGTGGCCCTGACATTATTTACAGAGTGGCCCTAACATTATTTACAGAGTGGCACTGACATTATTTACAAGCAGCCCTGACATTATTTACAGAGTGACCCTGACATTATTTACAGATGGCCCTGACATTATTTACAGAGTGGCCCTGACATTATTCACAGAGTGGCCCTAACATTATTTACAGAGTGGCCCTGACATTTTTTACAGAGTGGCCCTAACATTATTTACAGAGTGGCCCTGACATTATTTACAGAGTGGTCCTAACATTACAGACAGACATTCTCTAAAAACGTGTCCAACAAATCTATTGAAAAAATAAACCCAGTGGCACACTGAGTTTTGCTAAAATGTCCCCGACGATGGGAAAATATCTTAATTAATGGATACTTTTTTCATGAAATGTCAATGTAAATCTGTTGACTGCAATGAAGAACTTAAAGTTTTATCAACATGTTTGAAAAACATTAAACTTTTGATTTGACCTTTACCACCACTAAACTTTGGATATCTTATTTACTAACACTAAACTTTGGATATCTTATTTACCAACACTAAATTTTGCATATCATATTTACCAACACTAAACTTTTGATATCTTATTTACCACCACTAAACTTTTGATATCTTATTTACCAACACTTAACTTTGTATATCTAATTAAACAACACTAAACTTTTCATATCTTTTTTATCAAGACTAAACTTTGGATATCTTATTTACACACACTAAACTTTGAATATCACCTTTACCGACACTAAAATTTGTATATCGAAGTTAACTTGTTTTAAAAATAAAAGAATAGTTGACCTTCTTAGCTTGGGTATCTATTTTTAACTATATAAAGAGCCGAGTGGCAAAGCAATGTAAGCTTATGGTCGATTGTTTCCCCTGCATTATTTAATATGCGCACCGCCTTAAAACAATGTCACTTTAAAAGATTTAATAAATGTTCTCACAATTTGAATGCATCGTGGACTAAAGGATCATGTTTTACATCTTATCTTGCTTATACGAAATGTGATGAATTTATCCAAAATAAAGGGACACAATCTTGGACTATTTAAGAACAGCTGAGTGCTCCAGTTTATCTGTAGATTAGACCCCCACATCATGGGAAACATAATTAATAGGTCTAATAAATGAACTATCAGAAGGTTTAGAAATTAATGATCAGATAGATACAGTATTACTAGACTTCTCAGAAGCATTTGAAAAAGTTCATCACCTTAGTTTACTTAAAAAATCTTAAATACTTAAGAATTTCAGGTCCCTTACTGGGTCCAAGACTTACGTTAGGGTAGGGAGCAAACTGAAAACATTAATGGATTTAAATCGGCACCAATAAAGGTTAACTCAGGAGTTCCACAAGGAACTGTCCTAGGTCTCTTACTCGTTTAATTTGCTGATTATTGTATAATCTATAGAACAATTAAGTCAGAACAAGATTACAAAATTTTACAAAAAGACTTAATTAGATAAATTAATAAAATGGGAAACTAACTGGAGTATGTCCTCCCACCCTGAAAAGTGTCAACTGCTAAGAGTAACAAAGAAAAAGAAACAAAGAAATTCAAAATATTTCATCAATGGAAAAGAACTAACTCAAACTAAAGAAGCAAAATACTTAAGATTAATAATAAACGAGAAACTATCGGGATTCCCAATGTCGATGAAGTTATTAAAAAATCGAACAAAACCTTAGTTTTTATTTTTTTAAAAACTTTTACAAATGTAACAAAGATATAAAACTAAAATGCTACCTCACCCTGGTAAGACCTACACTAGAATATGCATCTCCTGTATGGAACCCCTCCACCAAAGAAAACGTTGATAAGCTTGAACAAATCCAAAAAAGAGCTGTCAGATTCATTACTTGAGAATATTGAAAGCTGACAAGAGTAACACCATTAGTTAAATCATTAAACCTTGAAACTCTAGGGGATAGAAGATCCAAGAATAAATTAATTATTATACATAAAGCAATTAATTCTAATTTAGAAATAGAACACAAAGTTAACTTAATACAACCCTCAGATAGACATATGGATTTAATTTTTTTAAATTCCGTATGCAAGAACAAACACATACTAGTTTTCTTTCTTCCCACCCGGAATTCAGGCGTGGATTGGGTTGCCTGCTACTATACACAAACTACAGAAGTTAGGTGTCACTGCTAACATGTACGGCTGGATAAAATCGTTCCTCACCGACTGAACCATTAAAACCCGAGTAGGAGAAGCAATATCCAGCGAGGAACGCCTGGAGGACTGACTCATGCATGGATCCGCCCTCAGTTGTGCATTGTTCTTAGTCTACCTCCATGACCTTCAGGACATTCTCGAGTCACAGAATGCCATATTTGCTGGTGATCTGGCTATATGGCGCTCAGGAAAGGATGTAGCAATAATACAGACCCGGCTGCAAAGCGATCTCACTAGGATCGAAGAGTATGAATACCGCTGGCGACTGGTGGTAAACACGGAGAAGATGATCATTTGTTCCGAATGGAAGTAATGCACTGAAGCACGAGCTGGTGCTCCAGATATTTGGGGAAAGATAAAGTTTGGATCAGACTCCAACTTACTTGGGAATTAGGCTGGACAAGAAAGTCTACCTACATAACCATGTTCGGGAATTGTGTGCAAAGACCATAGCCAAACTGTCCTTGGTGAAAAAATTTGGAAGCACGAGTGGAGGTGCGGACGGAAAACTACTAAGAGCAGTGGTGTAGCGAGGGGGGCAGGAGGGGCGAATGCCCCCGGGCGCCACGTTAGGGGGGGCGCAAAAATGAGTATTAAAACTAATTATTTAATTTCATTTTAATGTAAACTAATGTATCCCAAATACGTTTGCAAGATTGAATATTGGAGCTCCGAACATATCTTTATTACAAAACATTTGTTAAACATGATTTAGGCGCCCCCATTCAGCGTTAAGGGGCGCCATTCTACTCATAAATAAATGACAAATCCTAATGTAGGATTGCTGATGTGTTTTTTTTTTAATTTAAACAACTGTGAGTTGATGGTAGTGAGCAGTAAGAGACCAATACGATTCTTTTAATAGAGCTACCAGAGACGACACTAAAAGCAACCAAAATTACCAAGACAAGAAAAAGGAGCTGTTATAGCAATTTATGAAGGACTAGATGACATGGCAGGGCTGTTGGAAAAATTATCAGAGCATACAAATATGACGCCTGACACCAGAAGTGATGCAGAAGCTTTGCTGGTAGGTATATAAAACTTTAACTTCCTAGATTTTAAACATTTCTGGAACATCATACTTGATAAAATTGATAGTGTCCAGAAACGGTTCCAGAATCCTACTGTGAGTTTCAAGGAAGCTTAATCTGATCTTGAATCACTTGAGCAAGAAATTGTCAACATTCATGTTAGTTTGAGCCATGTTGCGGTAGACAATGGGAAAGAAGATGCACGACTTGGAGAATCGAGTTTGACAGAAGATTAGACGACATCGGAGGATGCCTTCGCGAATTAAAAAGAGATGCAGAATTTTCTCCATAAGAAGAAATTGCACCTGCTATGAACAGCGAAATTGATAAACCCCAACAGGAGATATCAATACGGATTTTACGTCTTAAACAACCTAAACANTTACTAGACGTCAAATCTCTTCTTGCTGAAACAAAAGTCGATACGCTTCGTTATAATTGCTTAGATTTTGCTAATTTCTACGAATTGTGTACAGAAATCAAAGACTAAAAAATGATGCTCAGTACCCGGACTGAAGTTCTACCGGAAACTACTTTGGATCTTTTCGATTTTATTGTTTCATATGGAGATGACGTATTTCCGAATCTGCGCATTTCACTTCAAATACTTCTAAAAATTGCTGTTTCAACTAAAAGCTGTGAGCGGTCCTTCAGCAAAGTAAACCTTATTTTGTCTTAATTACGTGCTTCAATGGATCAAAATCGTCTGGATGATCTTGCACTCCTTAGCATCGAAAGAGAACACTTGAGAATATCAATTTTAACAGCGAGATTGACGGCATTCAAATCAAGGAAGATCAATTTATTTTAGATTATGTCTATTCGAGTCATGTATAATTAGTAGAGTATTTTTTTTCAAATAAATTGTTTATAATCGTATAGAGAATTATTAGTCTGTATTGTATTTCATTAAAATATCATTTGCTTCAAAAAATGAACCATATAAACCGTAAAATTTCAATTTTTTCTTGGGGGCTCAGTGAGCCCCCAGAATTTTTCGGTCCGTCAAGGGGCGCAGAATTTGTGTCTTGCCCCCGGGCGCACATGACCCTAGCTACGCCACTGACTAAGAGCGCTCCATCGTGAGATTGTTCGGGGAGCCGCCCGGCCATGGAGGGTCTTGACCGAACACAAAACCAAGCTCAATTTGTTGTATGCGGGGTTTTACAAACCACACCCACTGCTGCAGTAGAAATTATGTTAAACGTCGATAGGGCGAGAAAAGGCGATCATGGCCACGATAGGTTGGAGCATGACAAACTCTGCTATAAAATGCAAGACAGATGGGTAAAGAGGACACGACTGAAGAGACCACCCTTTATGGACACGGGACATGAACTTGAAAACTCACTCCCCATACCACAGAGCAGAGAACGAATGGAACTGGTCCCAGAATGAGGGGCACTTGAGAGCTTTGGCCCGCCTGAAATACGTCTGACACTAATGCTAGTGCCATTGAGCTCCAACGGAGCGAGTCTAAAATCGACTAAAGCTTATGGCGATAGCTTGGTTAAAGTCTTCACATGCGGCTCGCTTTTCAAGGATGGCAAAAGTGGATACGGCGTGCTAATTCAATACCCCAAACCTGGACCTTATAACACCGAAATTTCAGGACCATGTTTATCTGCATACAATAGTCACGATCTGCCTGGGTTTGGAGGAAGTACGCCGACGTCTATCCATGAGAAAGGTTTTTCTGACCGTTGTAGTCTTCACCGTCTCAGAGATTTCATTTGAATCCGTGGGTCGATCCTCTCTGAAAGCAAAAAGGGTTAGTGTCATTCTGGATACAGTAGCTGGAATCCAGGCAAGCGGTGGTCGAGTAATCATACAGTACATCACCGGGCACAGTGGCGAGCCACTTTCGGACAGGGTCGATACACTGGCACGTGAAGATTCAGCCCAACCCAAGTCGGAAAAGGCAATGATCAAGCTGGGGATCAAAAAAAGGCTTTAAGAACCCTTCCTGGACGAATGGCTTATGGGCTAGCAAACTGGAGACATGGCCAGGCACGTATACGGACAGATGACAGAACCGAGCAAATGCGATCCTTGGTGGAGTCTGGAACGAAGCAAACAGGCGCTCATAACTAGATTAAAAACTGGCATTGTCCCTCACGGAGCTATCACTACAAGTTTGACGCTAGAAGTGAATGGGCCTGTCGTCTGTGCGGTCACCCGGAGGCACCGGTGGCCCACGTACTAGAAGAGAACCATGGGTTGGGCGGGGGTTTCGGAAAGAAGTTCTGGTACCTTTTGAAAGGTATCTCTATGGCGATGTCCGCTTGATGAATCTCGCGTGCGATAAAATGAACCGGATCCTAAGAGCCTAACGGCTCGACCCACAAGAGAATGAACATTCAAAACTTTCCTGTCGATACTTTTCTAAAATATATTCCTGATCTGCGAATGTAAATGCTAATAATTCCTAATCTGTCTCGCGGTGCACACTATGTTTAACATGTTATTAACCCTTTTCGCGTGATTAAATCAAGCTGAAATTTAACTGGCAGACTGTGGTAGTTTTTTTTGTTCTATAGATCTTTTATATATTTGAGACATAACTAAATATTTGGATTTTTGGATTATCGAGCGATGCGTATTGTAATTAACTTTTTAAGTTATGTTTTGTAATAAAGGATTTTTAGTAAAAAAAAAAACACTTAATTCTAACGTTTAAAAAAAAATTATTAGTATAATGTTTGCATATTACTCGAGAGAAAGATCTTTCTGTCAGCCGAAGAGGAAAAAAAAATGAATTTAGCACAAGAATGACGTAGCAGAAATTATGTTCTCTCAGTCTCTTATGATAAACTGCGAAATTGATCCCAACTACCTGGCCAACTACCTGGCCAACTTCCTGGCCAACTACCTGGCCAACTACCTGGCCAACTACCTGGCCAACTACCTGGCCAACTACCTTACCTGGCCAACTACCTGGCCAACTACCTGGCCAACTACCTGGCCAACTACCTGGCCAACTACCTGGCCAACTACCTGGCCAACTACTTGGCCAACTACCTGGCCAACTACCTGGCCAACTACCTGGCCAACTACCTGGCCAACTACCTGGCCAACTACCTGGCCAACTACCTGGCCAACTACCTTTCCAACGCCCGGTTAAACAATATCAAAATACCTGCCACATAATTTGCTGGTAAAACGCATGGCGAAAACCTAGCGGGAAAACATGCAGCAAAATATATGGCAAAAAGGTGCAATTATTTGAGCAAAATATCTGGCAAAATATTTCGTATGTTAGAGTAGCAACATCTCTTTGAGAAAATGACTTTCCATTTTGTGAATGTTCATTTGATTAGATTAGTTAAAGTACAGCAATGTTTGGTAACTGTGCTCGTTACTTTATCACATATTGGAGGCTTGAAAAATATTTATGGATTGAAAACTGTAATAGTACTATGTAATCAAACAATGTAATCAAACAATGTAATCAAACTATGAAAAAGTAAAATATAATCAATCAATGTAATCACTCAAAGTAATCAACAATGTAATCAAACAATGTAATCAAACAATGTAATCAATCAATGAAATCAACAATGTAATCAAACAATGTAATAGTACATTGTAATCAAATAATGTAATAGTACAAAGTAATAGTACAATGTACCACTACAATGTAATAAACAATGTAATCAAACAAATGAATCAAACAATGTAATCAAACAATGTAATTGTAAAATGTAATCAAACTTTCTTTTACAAATTTAGTACAATGTAATCTAACAATGAAATAGTACAATGTAATCAAACAATATAATAGTACAATGTAATCAAACAATGTATTAGTACAATGTAATCAAACAATGTAATAGTACAATGTAATCAAACAATGTAATCATACAATGTAATTAAACGACGTAATCACAAAAAACACGTCAGTTACAAAGACTGAACAACCATTGCCACACTAGTGGCTGTATGATCAACATTGGAGAAACACATAGAGTCGTGCTGGCTACTGAGGTAGTCTCTCTTGAGTGTGGGTTTGACAAATACATGAGAGTGTATCCACGATAAGGAATTATTATCATCACCGAAGCACAGACCAAAGCTACAGAAACCAAACACTTATCATGTTGACTGGTACAGTTTGGACAATGGTCCCCATCCAAGCACTGGTCACAGCTTACCTGCCATCATTTCCCTGGCCCTTCATCTCCGTCAGTCGCCATCCAGATTCCCACCCCCTCTCCTCCCCACCCTACTCTCCCTTCTACCCGTGCAGCGCCCAGTCAAACCACGAGGCGCAAATGCCCTCACTAACGCTCGTCTTGCATCTGCTATCAGGCGCTACCCCATTTCCCGTCACTTCTGTGAGTTTTGTTTTGATAACTTAACATCGGCTTTCAATTATTACAAGACATCATTTCCACACATGTTTGAAGTGTGTCGTCATGCACACACACAAACATCACGCTTGAGGTGTTCCACAGGTGAACCGTGCCCAGGTGAAAGTTAGTGTTAGATTAGTCAAGTTCTTGGGGGCGCTCACTTCTGTTATCATAAAATCGAATAGCACCACTCATCGGAGCACCACTCATCGGACCACCACTCCTCGGTGCGACAGTACTGGGTGCGCCACTCCTCGCTGCGCAACTCCTCGGTGCGCCACTCCTCGATGCACCACTCCTGGTCGTATAGTCAAGAGTTAGTTTTCACTTTGGAATAATCAGATCATCCTATCAACGCGTAGTGTCCAGTGAGTGTGTGTAGTAAGAGGCGTGAGTACAGCAGTTGGTCAGTTCATTTTAACAGGATACTGCTACTCTCATCAACATCGGACATCAGAACAGGAGTTTTCACATTAAAGGTAAGATTTGATTTAAGGGATTAAACATGTGAGCTCAAATATTTAACGGAACAAGTTTAGTGGAACAACTGAGCGCCACCCACCCCCACCCCTCTCTCGCTCTCTCTCTCTCACACACACACACTATCAACTGAGTACCACCCACCCCCCACCGTCTCACACATACACACAAAGAACTGAGTGCCCCCCCCCCCGACTCAAACCACCACACACTCACACAATATCTTCCTTTGCCCAAATGTTTTAAAGATGTCTTGATAATCATTATTAACAAAGATAACTCGTGCCTGCATTATTCTCTTGATGTTCCATCAATGATGCCACGTTTCTGTCCCTTTATGATGGATGACCTGACATTCCATTTGTTCTAGGGAGGTCGTTGTAGAGATGTTTAACACATGTCGAGTAATGTGACTGATCATTGCTGATATTAGTTGTGTCGTTGGATATGAGTTGTGTAGATAGCAAAGTGTGTCTGAGACTGAAAGTGTAGATAACAAGGTATGTCTGAGACTGAAAGTGTAGATAGCGCTATGTGTCTGAGACTAAAAGTGTAGATAGCGCTATGTGTCTAATTAAGACTAAAAGTGTTGATAGCGATATGTGTCTGAGACTGAAAGTTCTATGTGTCTCAGACTAAAAGTGTAGATAGCGCTATGTGTCTGAGAATGAAAGTGTAGATAGCGCTATGTGTCTGAGACTAAAAGTATAGATAGCGCTATGTGTCTGAGAATGAAAGTGTAGATTTCAAGGTTTGTCTTTTAATACGAAATGGCTGTGGGAATATTCCGTTAAAAAGGGTATAATTACAAAATGACACTTCTTTTTAAACTATATTTAAGTGTCAACTGCTGTACTTTTCTTAAAGGAAAGGAAAAGAACAAAAAACACTATTCTATTTTTCCAGTTTTAGAGATATTGAAATGGTAAATTAAAATCAACAGGACCAGTCAATTAGTTTAATTTATTGATATTTATTGCCTGCATTCTCAGTCACCTGTACATCATTATGGACGAGTAGATCGTTAATAAATCACATCACTTCGTTATCGTGGTAATTAAATTCTTAATTCTCTGGTGAAACCATTGAATGTATGCACAGTTAAGGAAACTCGTTAACAAAAATGTTCTTTCATTTTACGGGCCAAACTTAGATGACGTTTTGATGCAATTTTTAAAAGAAATCTTTGTCCTAGAGTAGGGGTTTTTGATGGTATGGTTATTCTAGTTTCATGTGAATGCCATTTTGATTGTATGTGCATGGTGTTTGTTTATGAATGGTGTATATTTATGATATAATTTGATGGAAGTTTAAGATTTATAACTTAATTGCCTGAATACTCGCTTATTTCTAAATTTTATAAATTTCCTCGAAAGCCAAAGACATTTACAAAGCTATTATAAAAAGACATATACATAGCTATTACAAAATAACATATACAAAGCTATAACAAAATGACATATGCATGGCTATTACAAAATGACATATACACGGCTATAACAAAATGACATATGCATGGCTATTACAAAATGACATATACACGGCTATAACAAAATGACATATGCATGGCTATTCCAAAATGACATAACAAGGGCTATAAAAAAAGACATATACATGGCTATTACAAAATAACATATACATGGCTATAACAATATGACATATACATGGCTATTACAAAATGACATATACACGGCTATAACAAAATGACATATACATGGCTATAACAAAAAGACATATACATGGTTATAACAATATGACATATACAAGGCTATAACAAAATGACATATACATGGCTATAACAATATGACATATACAAGGCTATAACAAAATGACATATACATGGCTATAACAATATGACATATACATGGCTATAACAATATGACATATACATGACTATAACAATATGACATATACACGGCTATAACAAAATGACATATAAATGTCTATAACAAAATGACATATAAATGGCTATAACAAAATGACATATAAATGGCTATAACTAAGACGTTACAAAACTATAACAAAATGACATAAAAATGGCTATAACTAATACGTTACAAAACTATAACAAAATGACATAAAAATGGCTATAACTAAGACGTTACAAAACTATAACAAAATGACATATATATGGCTATAACTAAGACGTTACAAAACTTTAACAAAATGACATATAAATGGCTATAACTAAGACGTTACAAAACTATAACAAAATGACATATAAATGGCTATAATTAAGACGTTACAAACCTATAACAAAAATATATATAAATGACTATAACTAAGACGTTACAAAACTATAACAAAATGACATATAAATGGCTATAACTAAGACGTTACAATTACAAAACTATAACAAAATGACATATAAATGGCTATAACTAAGACGTTACAAAACTATAACAAAATGACATATAAATGGCTATAACAAAGATGTTACAAAACTATAACAAAATGACATATATATGGGTAAAACAGAAAGACATAAAGTCTACATGGCTATAACAAAAGTGCATATATAGACAGATATTTCCTCACTCTGAACGTGGCCTTATGTTCAGTTTACTACCGAGAAAATTAACAGCTTTTCAAAATGTTGGAGTGTGATGTAAGAAAACATGGTCTTAAAAATATCAACTGATTGAAATTTCTTTGATTTGAAGGATTCCTATTGTCATCAAATTGTAAGGGCTGGAATTCATGTTGGTATCAGATCAGCTCAAAGGCGTCACTTGGGTTGGTGTCACCCCCTCACAACTTATCCCATTAACCAAGGGTCCTATTAAAGGGAACATACAGTTTTACAATCTGGTATCACCACTTGTGATGGTGTCACCATTTGCGATGATGTCACCACTTGTGATGGTGTCACAACTTGTGATAGTGTCACCACTTGTGATAGTGTCACCACTTGTAATAGTGTCACCACTTGTGATGGTGTCACCACTTGTAATAGTGTCACCGCTTGTGATGGTGTCACCACTTGTGATGGTGTCACCCTTATGATGGTATCACCACTTGTGATAGTGTCACCACTTATGATGGTGTCACCACTTATGATAGTGTCACCACTTGTGATAGTGTCACCTCTTGTGATGGTGTCACCACTTATGATGGTGTCACCCCTTGTGATGGTGTCGCCCTTGTGATGGTGTCACCCTTGTGATGGTGTCACCCTTGTGATGGTGTCACCCCTTGTGATGGTGTCACCCTTGTGATGGTGTCACCGCTTGTGATGGTGTCACCACTTGTGATGGTGTCACCACTTGTGATGGTGTCACCCTTGTGATGGTGTCCGCCCCTAGTTCTGCTGGTGCTAGATGTTAATGCCGTCATGCTCCTGTCATTGTCCCATGTTTGACAGCAGGCTATTCATCCATTGTATGTTAAAACAAGTAAAAATCCTAACTTTCAAATAAACCACACGTCATAAACGCTTTGACATTTACTTAGAACTGACCATACAACAGAGACCACATCTGAATAGATTAATCGTTCAATGGTCTACACATGACTGCGTGTATGGCCGGCAAAAACAAGAACTGACGGGTCAATAACATCTTGAGCACAAAGCTTTCTTCATTTATTGTGTGTGGAGCCTCCTGCGGTCCGTGACAACGTACACACCATAGACAAGATGAAGGATTGGCTGGAACCCCTGACACGTGACCAAATTCTGACCAAGAAAAAGAGCCATTAGAGCTCAATGTTTAGAGTCATTAGACCACAGAAATCGTTTTTTTTTTTTAATTTCATGCCTTCAGCAGACATTTGTTAGAACTACAACAAACGGGTGTGTCTAATAACTTAATCCAACAAACATGCGTGTCTGATCACGACATCCAACAAACATGCGTGTCTGATCACGACATCCAAAAAAAACATGCGTGCCTGATCACAACATTCAACAAACATAAGTGTCTTATCACGAACAGATGTGTGCTTAAATAAAAGCATGAAAGCTGTGCTATATACACTGCTCACACAGATCTACTAATGTTTAAGTATACAAAATTGTGCTCTGAATCCAACAAATGCAGAATTTTCTTTAAGATTAATTTTAATTTCAAAACCATGAATTACCTTTGAGAGTTTGTTGTGTAAATGAAGTCTCTTAAGTGTTGATAACTGCCTGTAAACGTCAATGAAGGTTGAGGGGGTGCGGGGAAAGGGGGTGTGAGGGAAGGGGCTGCGGGATAAGGGGGTGCGGGGTAAGGAGGTGCAGNGGTGCAGGGAAAGGGGGTGCGGGGTAAGGGGGTGCAAGAAAAGGGGTACGGAAATCACTGGGTGTCATCATCACATGGGTTGACAGCAAAGTATAAAATTTTACTGTATACGATTCTAAGTCACAAACAGAGACGACAAAAATTTTCACCTTGAAACAATGACAGAATACAGTGACGTACGTAGAAAGCAAAACGCTTTAAAGGAAATAATTTAACTATTCCGACAAGCTACTTGGCACATCAAAGCGATGGACTCGGTATCATGAATCCATGGAGGTGTCCATGCCATTTTGAAATGAACAAACAGGACATTTTTTTTTATTAATGGATGTGTAGATGATTCACTAAATTTGTGCAGCCAACACTCTGTTCCTGACCATGCTTCGTGGGTGACTTTTAAAAAAAATACTTTCTTACTTCGCTGCTTCCACTCAATGATAAGATTTTTTTAAAAGACCACACTGGAGTATTTTATGTGAGTCACGTGAACATTTAGACACGAGGTAGTGCATTACATTTTACCTGCTGTCTGCGGCTCCGCGGTTCTTCTAGCTACCTCTACTTTTCGTGTAAGTTACTTGAAAAAATTTAATCTTACACAACTGCTGTACCTTCAGACTAACGTCTCAACCCTTTACAAGGTGGTGACAAAGCCAGAGGAACTAAGACTATATCTGTACGAGCAACGCAATTATCTATTAGCCTAGGCCATTGAACAGGCTTTTTTTAAAATCAGACCAATTTGGAATTTCAGTAGAGAGCCGATCTGTTTTAAGAAGGATGTGACAGGTTAAAAAACAAGAGATACTGGACTAAATCTATAAGAAGATAAGAGAGGCTGGACCATTCCATTTTAAACTCCTGATCAAACCTGCCGCCTTAAGCAGCTAAATTTGAGGATGCTTACATAAAGGTTCGATATCTGCCACTAAAGAAGAGGTACTGATGCCCATTCCCAATTCATCCACTTTCTATGATGAGTTATAAGAAAAGATTATTTGTTAGATACACCAAGACTGGGAAGTCATCTGAAGACGGCAGAGATTGATCTCGAAGAAGCCAAAGAGCGGTTCGCACTTGACGTTTTGAACTTCATACCTGAATGTGACGTCATAGAACCTCTTCCATATCTCACAATGAGTTTACGAGTATTTGTTACAATCTGTGGCGTCAGGTGAGAGGAGTTTTTCCGCAGCTAAAGTGTTTTTTTTTTCTTTTTTAAAAAAGGATTTGCGGTCGCCAATAGCAAGGTCAAGGGTTCCTGGTTTTGCCACATAACAATTGTGAGTGCGTCGCAGACAGAAGGAGATTTTGACAACGTTAAGATCTCGTTTTCCGCTTTAAAAACCATGAAACTAAGTTGCTCATTTGTCAAGATTTAATTTGACCTCGTAATTAAATAATTGCATTTTATTCCGGTATTTACTGTTTGTGACAACCCAATACACAACGATTCCAACTGCATCTCAATTGAGGTTGTATTGTCACGGTTGGTGATATAATTTTATGTAAGTTTGATATTATAATGTAATTAAAAAAATTTAATTGAACGTAATTTAAAAATGAGTTAGTCAAAACATTTATTTTTAGAAGAAAAAAAAAAGGAACAATTTGTACTATGAAATTTTTAGTTTTTTACTTCTTGAAATCTGGGACCTTCCGACTTGAATTCATATTTTATTTTATTGTCATTGTAAATATTGAAACTAGTTTTATAAACGTTATTAAAGATTCCGTATGTTTGCCGTATTTGACACTGGCAGACTCGTAGGAAATATATGGGGTAGGTCTTGAAGGGTGTGAGAACTGGAGCTACTGAACGGGTGATACCAACCCTAGAGACGCCTCTGACTGTATATACAACACTACATCACCCCAACCACCCCCACCCTCTACCAGGTTATCACAGCGGCTAAATTCCCAGTCATCACTGGACCCAGGTCACCAATACATTTAACTGTTTCATATGGCCCTAATAGTCCTACCGGCAACTGATTGATATCTTTGATTGTGACAAAAAATCATAAACTATAACTTGAACGACGATTTTCAATCAATGAAGATTCATGGCTCGAAATGTTAACAAACAGCAAGCTTCAAACCTGATTTCACATGCAATGATTAATAACCTGGGCCATTAGTGTCAGGAGGATAGGTTTCAACTTGTAACTTGCGTGCGATGCCAAACTATGACACTGCTTTATTCCTTCCTTAACTTTCTACATTAATCATACTTTAAGTTGACTCAAATTTTACACTCTTTTATTACCTTTATAATTTTCTTGGACTTTGAATAATCTCTAATGAAAGCAATCATAACAAAATAGCGCAAATATCGTTCAAGTACTTTTTTACGAATTGATTTTTTCCAACATTTCCAATAAATAAACCAATTGAGAAGGGCGACCACTCCTTACATAAATAAACATCAGGGAAGACAACTCCAGCACTTGGCGAGTTCAATGTCAATTTGGGTTTTAACTGCCCCTGCTGATCTGTGCGATTACCTATAGCGCTGGTGTGTGTGTGTTTGTGCAATGAGCGCATGCGTGCGTGCATGTGTGTGACGTAAATTTAAATGTGCAGATCATGAGTCATGACTGACATTTAGTACAACACACCAGGTACTACACACTAGGTACAACAGACCAGGTACAACACACCAAGGAACTACACACCAGATACTACACACCAGGTACTACACACCAGATACTACACACCAGGTACTACACACTTGATACAAGACTCACCAGGTATTACACACTAGGTAAAACAGACCAGGTACAAGACATTAGGTACAACAAACCAGGTACTACACAACAAGTACAAGAAATCAGGTACAACACACCAGGTGCTACAGACGATGTACAACACACCAGCTACAAGACATCAGGTACAACAGACCAGGTACTACACACTTGGTACAACACTAGGTACAACACTAGGTACAACAGACCAGGAACTACACACTTGGTACAACAGACCAGGTACTACACACTTGGTACAACACTAGGTACAACAGACCAGGTATTACACACTTGGTACAACAGACCAGGTACTACTGACTTGGTACAACAGACATGGTACTACACACTTTGTACAACAGACCAGGTACTACACACTTGGTACAACAGACCAGGTACTACACACTTGGTACAACACTAGGTACAACAGACCAGGTATTACACACTTGGTACAACAGACCAGGTACTACTGACTTGGTACAACAGACCAGGTACTACAGACGATGTACAACACACCAGGTACAACACACCAGGTACAACAGACCAGGACTACACACTAGGGACAAGACTCACCAGTTACTACACACTTGGTACAACAGACCAGGTACTACACACTAGGGACAAGACTCACCAGGTACTACACACTTGGTACAACAGACCAGGTACTACACACTTGGTACACCAGACCAGATACTACACACTTGGTACAACAGACCAGGTACTACACACTTGGTATAACAGACCAGGTACTACACACTTGGTACAACAGACCAGGTACTACACACTTGGTACAACAGACCAGGTACTACACACTTGGTACAACACTAGGTACAACAGTCAAGGTACTACACACTTGGTACAACATACCAGGTACTACACACTTGGTACAACAGACCAGGTACTACACACTTGGTACAACACACCAGGTACTACACACTTGGTACAACAGACCAGGTATTACACACTTGGTACAACAGACCAGGTACTACTGACTTGGTACAACAGACCAGGTACTACAGACGATGTACAACACACCAGGTACAAGACATCCGGTACAACAGACCAGGACTACACACTAGGGACAAGACTCACCAGTTACTACACACTTGGTACAACAGACCAGGTACTACACACTAGGGACAAGACTCACCAGGTACTACACACTTGGTACAACAGACCAGGTACTACACACTTGGTACAACAGACCAGGTATTACACACAAGGTTTAACAGACCAGGTACTACACACTTGGTACAACACATCAGGTACTACACACTTGGTACAACAGACCAGGTACTACACACTTGGTACAACAGACCAGGTACTACGCACTTGGTACAACAGACCAGGTACTACACACTTTATACAACAGACCAGGTACTACACACTTGGTACAACAGACCAGGTACTACACACTTGGTACAACAGACCAGGTACTACACACTTGATAAACACTAGGTACAACACTAGGTACAACAGACCAGGTACTACACACTTGGTACAACAGACCAGGTACTACAAACCTCGTACAACAGACCAGGTACTACACACTTGGTACAACAGACCAGGTACTACACACTTGGTACAAGAGACCAGGTACTACACACTTGGTACAACACTAGGTACAACACTAGGTACAACAGACCAGGTACTACACACTTGGTACAACACTAGGTACAACACTAGGTACAACAGACCAGGTACTACACACTTGGTACAACAGACCAGGTACTACACACTTGGTACAACACTAGGTACAACACTAGGTACAACAGACCAGGTAATACACACTTGGTACAACAGACCAGGTACTACACACTTGGTACAACACTAGGTACAACACTAGGTACAACAGACCAGGTACTACACACTTGGTACAACACTAGGTACAACACTAGGTGCAACACACCAGGTACTACACACCAGGTACAAGGCATCAGGGAAAACACAAAACTATCCGGATATAATATGTTTTCAAAATGAATGGGTACATTACACATGGTACAATACATTTTGTCAAAATAATTTGTTCATTCAGATTTGTACCCATCTTGATGGTACGTCGTAGGCACAGTAAACATACCAATGTCTTTGTTGGCCGGCAATTTAAATCTATTGTGACCTTGACCTGATTACAATTAGCCAAGGTGAAACACGTTATAACTGAGTTAACTGCTGGTGGAGGTAGCACGAACCTACCAGCAGGAAGTTTAAGATCCTAAAATGCACTATGAGTGGTCAGGAATAAGGTCTGACATGTCCTAACATGTCATTTGAGTGGTCAGCAATAAGGTCAGACATGTCCTAACACGTGTTTTGAGTGGTCAGCAATAAGGTCAGACGCAATAAGGTCAGACATGTCCTAACACGTGTTTTGAGTGGTCAGCAATAAGGTCAGACATGTCCTAACACGTGTTTTGAGTGGTCAGTAATAAGGTCTGACATGTCCTAACATGTCATTTGAGTGGTCAGCAATAAGGTCAGACATGTCCCAACATGTCCCTTGAGTGGTCAGCAATAAGGTCAGACATGTTTCCAGTCAACTAGCTACATGACGTCACATCCTTGGCTCACAGTCATACTCAAGTCTGCCGTCCCCGTGACAATAAAAGGCCATTGATTGGTTCATTAAATATAATGGAGTGTCTTGGCCAATCACAATTCAGCTAAACAAAGAACCGACTCCGTGCCCTGACGTCACTAGGGCAAGTTGTTTCTGTCAAACAGTGTCGGTGATCACGACATGAAGTCATCAGTCATGTCAGTCAGTGGTCCTCAACCTTTATCACGCCACGCACCAGTAAAAGGTTGATCATTTTACTGCGGCCCACTAACCTTTGGGGAGGGGTATGGGTGGGCGGGGGTTGTAAGGGGGTTATNTGGCAGCGTTATTTGTTTATACAGATATTTTAGATTGTTAAGATTTTATTGTTTTAATTTCAGTGGTTTTAAAAATGCCTTGAAAATAAAATACAATTACACAAATCATTAATTAATCAAATATTATATATTTTAATTTAGTAGAATGTGAAATCAATGAGAAGCCTGAGATTGTTTCTCTGCAAGGAGACGGTTCCATCTGGGGGTAATGGGAGGCAATGACAACTGAAGTGTGCTGCTTTTGTCCATCTTATTCCGTTGTTTTGCCTTTGTTGCTGTCCCTGCAGAAAAACTCCACTTCACACAAATAGGATGTCTAAAATTGTAATAGGGATTTAATCGCTTTGGTGGCGATCTCAAGATATTCCGCCATGACTTTAAACCAGAAGACTGGAAGATTAGTTTTCTCGAACGTAGTTTTAAGGCCACCGTCATTAGCAATCTCGAGCAGTTGAACTACTTCTTGCATGGTCATGCTGAATGCGCCTGGTTTATTGACAGAAGAGAATGGCAGTAATCATTACGAGCTAGAACAAGAGCACAGGCTAGAGCTTTTGTTGCACAGTTAAGTAATGACGGATTGAACCGATCTGACGAATGGTAGATCACTGATGTGATTGAGGAAGTTGTTGTCAGAAATAATGTCGATGTTTTGAAGAGTATATCAGACCTAGCCACCTGAAAAGAATTCGGAAGACACAAAGTACTGAGTGATTCATTGTTACAGAATAGGATTGCTTGAGTCTTATTATCATTCAGTTTAAGCTTGCTAAAAGTCTTCAAAGACTTGGTAGGGATGGAAACAGACGTCCGGATGTATTTCGGTGGTATTCTGTAGTTTTTTAATTATAATTTAATCTACTTCCTGTTTCAAAGATGCAGTTCTCAATTATTTAAAAATGTACCCCTCTGCGATATTTTTACTTAATATTTCAGTAGTTGTGCTTATAGGGCCTTAAACTTTATAAATATTTAAGATTGTGGTGAAAGATGTGTTGTATGGCTGTTGTCTAGGGTATTATTTGTATTTTCTATTTTCACACACACAAGGACATACTTTAGTGATCTCCGCAAATGATAAGCCAAAGAACCATTGTATAACATAAATGATTAACTTTAATATACAATATATACAATGGCAAAATTACTATGTAATTAATAAGGTGCCCCTATATTAGGCTATTTAATGCATTATGGCTAGCTAAGTATCATCATGACGGCTTGCCCTACGCCAATGTTTCTTTAATTTTAATACTTATATTTATGTGTGGAGTCCCTATTCACTTGGTCTGGTGTGTACCGCTGTTACACGGTTGGTCCTTCCGTGGCACTGCGCTGTGCGATATGACGTCAGCCTCCTGGGGTAGCTCCGCCCACTTGTGTTGACAATATGACATAGTCCGCTGCGGCAGTGTACCACAATACGTGACCTCATTTCGTCTCTCGGTGACGTGACGTCAGCGCTCTGTGGGTAGCTCCTCCCCTCGTGTTGACATATGACGTAGCAGTCAGCTGATCCGACTAGGCTTCTTTGTAAACAAATAAATAGAAGTGCGATTTTGATCTGGGTAGATCGTACACGGTAGAAGGGTTCTCACTTCTCTCCGTGTGTTGTTGATAAGATTCTTCGTCCGGGGTATGGACGGCTTCAGCTATACGGTATAACTATAACGTGATTAGCTGGGTGGTGAAAGAGCACAGGGCTCTGTGGCGATGGTGCGTGTCCGGCCTATTGTACGGAGATTCACTCCTACAATTAGGGCAGATGGTATCACTTGTTGATCTGCTAACGACCTTAGCTGACACGGACACAAGGTGTACTTTGAATGTCGCGTGGCAAGGGTAGCGATTCTTTTAACGGCAATAGTACAGATAAGAGGGGGGACGGTGGTCCGGCTGCCTCACGTGTGTACTTTCTCTGGTCGGCTCCCTGGAATTCAGACGTAGCGGGAATTCAGGCGTAGCAGGAACCAGGCTATGAAATAGAAATAAAAACTCTGGGAGTCTTCTATCGCATAGACTTATTATGGTCCTCCTTCCAACGACAAGCCGTTCAGAGCAAGACGCCAGAAGGGGATAACAATTTGACATACTAATATGATTTATTTGTTAATACTTACTACCACGGGTGTAGGCCTATTTGGCGAACACCTTACACGTGGGTTCAGCAATTAATAAAACAATCTACGTAATTTAATATATAATTGAACATCCACACACGCTGCTCCATCTATTTGGTGGAGATCGCGTGTGCAGGCACATATTATTTAAACCAACATGTTATAGGTAAGAATAACACACATGGGTCCCAACACGGTAAAATTTATCCCGTGGGGTACTAAATCCATGTCAATCGAACAAAATAAATATCAATCTGCTATTAAAAAAAAATACATGTTATTATAAATGTACATTAATAGAATAAGATATGAGTTCACTCTTACTAGACTGGTAGATTGCCGGCTTTTCCGTGATATAATTCTGTGGGGCGCTACTGTTCGAAGTTCGCCTCTGGTGTTTGGCAGTGAAAAGAATGAATATTGCTTTTGCTCGGCTTATATGTTTCATGGTCACGTGACTTTCATAATTCTTGATTGGTTGCATCAAAAATATAACCAATGGAATGAAGACTTCCCTGTTTCAGCCCCGTAGAAGAAAATATGCATGCACATCTGTCAGATTTCTAGATGGCGAGTTATCCCCCCTTATCTCTGGGTGGTTTAGTTGTTAGGGGTTACTTAGGCTGATGAGTCCGTATAAATCTCATCACAAAGATGTAACACTTTCCAAAAAATTAAATCGTGTGTGCCTTCTAACCTCGATTTTATTTCTTTGTTGTATTCTTTATATTTTTTTTCTTGTCCCAAGCATGAGTATGAGTACACTGACTGATATTGTGAAAAATTCTAGTTTTATTATTTTCAATCATAATAACGAAAACATATTTTTAACAACTTTTTGTTAACAATCCAAATAAGCTTTAAGCGTTGGAAATAGAACAAACAAGAAATACTGTCATTTTTAAAATCAAGAATTTTAGAAATATACATCCAGATATTTAGCATGGAACAACAAAATGTACTGTGTGTAGACTTGTTGTCATTGGAAACCATTCATTTTCTACCGCATTTTGACTCTGCTACTATTGCTTTGTTTTCATTGTTTCATTCATAAAAAGTTGCGTGTTCAAAAGCCATTTAACCATTGGTTAGAAATAATTATGAGTCACAGTTGAAGGTCCAAAATGAGTTCCTTATTTCATTTGTACTAGTTAATAGAGGATAATTCGTTTTATCATGAGTCATTTCGAAATGAAGTTATGCAAACATGCAGACACACACAAAATATTTAAAAATCATATTTTACCGAAATGCCTTTACCTGGTAGATCAATGAATGCGTAATTAGCATTTTGTAAAAAAAAATAGATATTTAAAAAAAAACAAAACAAAAAAAACAACAAAGAAATAATTTAAAATTCAACAACAAAATTGAGGTTAGAAGACACACACAATTTTATTTTTTCAACCAAGTCAGCTCTGTGAGAGATACAGCCATCTACTGATACCACCTGTGATCTGTTAGGTAAGTATGATTGAAACCAAGCCAGAACTGAGCCAAAATTTTGTTTCTTGTAAATTGTGTTTAACATTTTGCAACTTTGAAGAAAATGGTTGTAAACGAAGAATGATGTATGAATAGTGGTACCTCGAGATACACAACAATTAATGCGTTCTGGGGTGGATTTAATATAGATCTATATGATTTTTCTTGTCTTGACTTAACTTGTACATGTAAAATACTTAATCCATTCCAAGCCGCAAAAAAAAAAAAAAAAACACAACAAAGTGAAAATACACAATCTATGATTGAAAACTATAGACAAACAAAGTAGAATTTTTCAAACCTTACAAGTCTACATTATAAAGCAAATTAATAAAAATAAAACCATGAAAACATAATACAATCAATAAAAAATAATATCAAAACAAACATATCTTTCCAGGGAGGTGATGTGGTGAACTTTCGGAGTAAGTGGTAAGGGAGGTGAAGGTGTTAGGGAAGGAGAAGGTAGTAGGGGAGGAAAAGGTGGTAGGAGAGGAGAAGATGGTAGGGGAGGAGATGGTGGTAGGGGAAGAGATGGTGGTAGGGGAGGAGAAGGTGGTAGGGGAAGAGATGGTGGTAGGGGAGGAGAAGGTGGTAGGGAAGAGATGGTGGTAGGGGAGTAGAAGGTGGAGGGGAGTAGAAGGTGGTAGGGGAGGAGAAGGTGGTAGGGGAAGAAATGGTGGTAGGGGAGAAGATGGTGGTAGGGGAGTAGCAGGTGGTAGGGGAGGAGAAGGTGGTAGGGGAGGAGAAGGTGGTGGGGGAGGAAAAGGTGGTAGGGGAGGAAAAGGTGGTAGGGGAGGAGAAGGTGGTAGGGGAGATTAAGGTGGTAGGGGAGGAGAAGGTGGTAAGGGAGAAGAAGGTTGTAGGGGAGGAGAAGGTGGTAGGGGAGGAGAAGGTGGTAGGAGAGGAGAAGATGATAGGGGAGGAGATGGTGGTAGGGGAAGAGATGGTGGTAGGGGAGGAGAAGGTGGTAGGGAAGAGATGGTGGTAGGGGAGTAGAAGGTGGAGGGGAGTAGAAGGTGGTAGGGGAGGAGAAGGTGGTAAGGGAGGAGAAGGTTGTAGGGGAGGAGAAGGTGGTAGGGGAGGAGAAGGTGGTAGGGGAGGAAAATGTGGTAGGGGAGGAGAAGGTGGTAGGGGAGGAGAAGGTGGTAGGGAAGAGATGGTGGTAGCGGAGTAGAAGGTGGAGGGGAGTAGAAGGTGGTAGGGAAGGAGAAGGTGGTAGGGGAAGAAATGGTGGTAGGGGAGGAGAAGGTGGTAGGGGAGGAAAATGTTGTAGGGGAGAAGAAGGTGGTAGGGGAGGAAAATGTGGTAAGGGAGGAGAAGGTGGTAGGGGAGGAAAATGTGGTAGGGGAGGAGAAGGTGGTAGGGGAGGAGAAAGGATGGCAGAAAAAATTACGCCATTACGTACGAAACACTGACATTATTTAGCATGAATCTCTCTCTCTCTGTCTTTCCTCTCTCTCTGTCTCTCTGTCTTTCCTCTCTCTCTGTCTCTCTGTCTTTCCTCTCTCTCTCTCTCTCTCTCTCTGTCTTTCCTCTCTCTCTCTCTGTCTTTCCTCTCTCTCTGTCTCTCTCTGTATTTCCTCTCTCTCTGTCTCTCTCTATCTCTCTCTGTCTCTCTCTATCTCTCTCTCTGTCTCTCTCTGTCTCTCTCTATCTCTCTCTCTCTGTCTCTCTCTATCTCTCTCTCTGTTCCTCTCTGTCTCTCTCTCTCTGTCTCTCTCTCTATCTATTTCTCTCTCTGTCTCTCTCTGTCTCTCTCTGTCTCTGTCTATCTCTCTCTCTCTGTCTCTCTCTATCTCTCTCTCTGTCTCTCTCTATCTCTCTCTCTGTCTCTCTCTATCTCTCTCTCTCTCTGTCTCTCTCTGTCTCTCTCTGTCTCTCTCTATCTCTCTCTCTCTGTCTCTATCTATCTCTCTCTCTCTGTCTCTCTCTATCTCTCTCTCTGTCTCTCTCTATCTCTCTCTCTGTCTCTCTCTATCTGTCTCTCTCTGTCTCTCTCTGTCTCTCTCTGTCTCTCTCTATATCTCTCTCTCTGTCTCTCTCTCTATCTCTCTCTCTGTCTCTCAGAATCTCTCTCTCTGTCTCTGTCTTTCTCTCTATCTCTCTCTCTCTCTTTCTCTGTCTCTCTCTCTCTCTGTCTCTCTCTGTCTCTCTCTGTCTCTCTCTGTCTCTCTCTGTCTCTCTCTATCTCTCGCTCTCTCTGTCTCTCTCTATCTCTCTCTCTCTGTCTCTCTCTATCTCTCTCTCTCTCTGTCTCTCTCTTTCTCTCTCTGTCTCTCTCTGTCTCTCTCTGTCTCTCTCTATCTCTCTCTCTCTCTGTCTCTCTCTCTATCTCTCTCTCTGTCTCTCAGAATCTCTCTCTCTGTCTCTGTCTTTGTCTCTTTCTCTCTTTCTCTGTCTCTCTATCTTTCTCTCTCTGTCTTTCCTCTCTCTCTCTCTCTCTCTCTGTCGTGAACCCCGCTCGAGGTAAAAATCGAAAGTAAAAATAATCATTTTCCCGTATTGCTATCAAGCTGAAACTTTGCACATGGGCTCCTGTCACCTAGCAATGCATTGTATCAACATTTCAGATCGATCGAATTTACAGTAATTACATTGATGATTTTTTAGTTTATCACTATGTATCTCTATGAAGAATCTGTAGCCTTCCACTATAGTTGACCTCCAGGGTCACTAGAATTTCGCTAAAGCCCTGGATGTCACAGGGGTCTGTAGTGCAGTGCGTATTATATTGATCGTAATCAATACTTTTTGTTATGTCTTATATATAAGGGATTTAGAGTTTAAAACACTTTTTTTTTACAGGTTGTCGAACCGTATGTTACGTAATTTCTTAAATAATTCAGCCAAATGTCATTGAACTGCGCAAAAACTGTTGGTGGCGTGTTGAATACAAAAACTGTTGGTGGCGTGTAAAATACAAAAACTGTTGGTGGCGTGTTAAATACAGAAACTGAATGCCCAATGTTAGCTGCGTGTTCTTCGTAATTTGGAAATTATTTTTAGTATCACAAACAAAAATTCTTGGGATCTCATTTCGTATCTTGGGTTTTTCTTATTTTGAAGCATTCGTATCTCCATGTACCACTGGATATATTCAATGGCTTATGTTTTATTTCTTTCCCATACATTATTTGTTATTAAATTCTCAACCAAATTTTATCTTAAATTTCTCACCAAATGTCAAAATAGTCAAACTCATATTTGAAAAAAAAAAGTTTGGAAATAAATTAAAGATTGGCAAAGATGTTTGGTTTACAAACGTGTTTATTATTGCTTATGATGTTTATGACTTTAGTTATTTCCGTTTAAAGTCGGACCTTGGTGAACTCTCTACCGCAAATCTAAGAAGAGATTAAAAAAAAAAAAAAATTTTCACAGTTCATTGTATGACTGCAGGTAAATATGACGTCATTACAACACAAATAGCCGCTCCTATCACACACAAAAACAGCAACACAGACATGAATTCACAAACATACTTGGCAATCACACACATACTAGCAATCACGCATATACCAACCCTAAGAGGCTAATTTCTATAACATAAATTTTTTGCCACTTAATTTTATCAATAGATTTTTAAAATCTCAAAGGTAACCCATAATGGTCAGGTACAAACAATTTAGATAAAAACTTGCAGCGTTCTAAAACACAAGCGCCATAAAAAACTTTCCCTTTACGCCGCACCCCCTCTTCCATCCAAGAAAAATGTCGAAGGTTTTGTTTGTTCAACCAAGTGTTAGCTAAACAACTTTCAATGATCAAATGTTAGAGTTGCTCAACAGTAAACACTTGCCTCGGTTTCAAGCTATTGTTATTGTTAAATTGTATTGATAACTTCCTAGTTAACATTACATTGAGAGTGATCCCTCTTCGCATTTAAGTGTATACAGTTTGATGTGACGTCATGGAATCTGGGGCGTGTGGGATAGAGACATGGCAGATTTATTCCAATGCCTGGTTTGAAATAAAAAGTCCCATTATTCCCTCGAGGTATTACATGTCTGACTTAAGTCACAGGTCAAGTATTACATGTCTGACTTAAGTCATAGGTCAAGTCTAACATGTCTGACTTAAGTCATAGGTCAAGTCTTAAATTGTCTGACTTGACTCATATGCCAAGTCTAACATGTCTGACTTAAGTCATAGGTCAAGTCTAACATGTCTGACTTAAGTCATAGGTCAAGTCTAACATGTCTGACTTAAGTCATAGGTCAAGTCTAACAAGTCTGACTTAAGTCATAGCTCAAGTATTACATGTCTGACTTAAGTAATAGGTCAAGTCTAACATGTCTGACTTAAGTCATAGGTCAAGTCTAACATGTCTGACGTAAGTCATAGGTCAAGTCTAACATGTCTGACTTAAGTCATAGGTCAAGTCTAACATGTCTGACTTAAGTCATATGTAAAGTCTAACATGTCTGACTTAAGTCATAGGTCAAGTCTAACATGTCTGACTTAAGTCATATGTAAAGTCTAACATGTCTGACTTGACTCATATGCCAAGTCTAACATGTCTGACTTAAGTCATAGGTCAAGTCTAACATGTCTGACTTAAGTCATACGTCAAGTCTAACATGTCTGACTTAAGTCATAGGTCAAGTCTAACATGTCTGACTTAAGTCATAGGTCAAGTCTTACAATTTCTGACTTGACTCATATGCCAAGTCTACAATGCTTGACTTAAGTCATATGTCAAGTCTTAGAATGTCTGACTTGAGTCATAGGTCAAGTCTTACAATGTCTAACTTAAGTCATATGTCAAGTCTTACAATGTCTGACTTGAGTCATAGGTCTAGTCTTACAATGTCTGACTTAAGTCATAGGTCAAGTCTAACAATGTCTGAAATAAGTCATATGTCAAGTCTTACAATGTCTGACTTAAGTCATAGGTCAAGTCCACAATGTTTGGCTTAAGTCATATGTCAAGTCTTACAATGTCTGACTTAAGTCATAGGTCAAGTCTAACAATGTCTGACTTAAGTCATATGTCAAGTCTTACAATGTCTGACTTAAGTCATATGTCAAGTCTAACAATGTCTGACTTAAGTCATATGTCAAGTCTTACAATGTCTGACTTAAGTCATAGGTCAAGTCTTACAATGTCTGACTTAAGTCATATGTCAAGTCTTACAATGTCTGACTTAAGTCATATGTCAAGTCTTACAATGTATGACTTAAGTCATAGGCCAAGTCTTACATGTCTGACTTAAGTCATAGGTCAAGTCTTACAATGTCTGACTTAAGTCATAGGTCTAGTCTAACAATGTCTGACTTAAGTCATATGTCAAGTCTTACAATTTCTAACTTGAGCCATATGTCAAGTCTAACAATGTCTAACTTAAGTCATAGGCCAAGTCTTACAATGTCTGACTTAAGTCATATGTCAAGTCTTACAATGTCTGACTTAAGTCATAGGTCTAGTCTAACAATGTCTGACTTAAGTCATATGTCAAGTCTTACAATGTCTGACTTAAGTCATATGTCAAGTCTTACAATGTCTAACTTGAGTCATATGCCAAGTCTACAATGTTTAACTTAAGTCATAGGTCAAGTCTACAATGTCTGACTTAAGTCATAGGTCAAGTCTTACATGTCTGACTTGAGTCATATGTCAAGTCTAACAATGTCTGACTTAAGTCATATGTCAAGTCTAACAATGTCTGACTTGAGTCATATGTCAAGTCTTACAATGTCTGACTTAAGTCATATGTCAAGTCTAACAATGTCTGACTTAAGTCATATGTAAAGTCTTACAATGTCTAACTTGAGTCAAATGCCAAGTCTACAATGTTTGACTTAAGTCATAGGCCAAGTCTACAATGTCTGACTTGAGTCATAGGTCAAGTCTTACAATGTCTGACTTAAGTCATATGTCAAGTCTTA
>MUZC01000569.1:409314-451616 GCA_002072015.1 Radix auricularia | reverse complement strand
AATGTCTGACTTAAGTCATAGGTCAAGTCTAACATGTCTGACTTAAGTCATAGGTCAAGTCTTACAATGTCTGACTTAAGTCATATGTCAAGTCTTACAATGTCTGACTTGAGTCATAGGTCAAGTCTACAATGTCTGACTTGAGTCACAGGTCAAGTATTACATGTCTGACTTAAGTCATAGGTCAAGTCTAACCTGTCTGACTTAAGTCATAGGTCAAGTCTAACATGTCTGACTTAAGTCATAGGTCAAGTCTAACATGTCTGACTTAAGTCATAGGTCAAGTCTTACAATGTCTGACTTGACTCATATGCCAAGTCTAACATGTCTGACTTAAGTCATAGGTCAAGTCTAACATGTCTGACTTAAGTCATCGGTGAAGTCCAACATGTCTGACTTAAGTCATAGGTCAAGTCTAACATGTCTGACTTAAGTCATAGGTCAAGTCTAACATGTCTGACTTAAGTCATAGGTCAAGTCTAACAAATCTGACTTAAGTCATAGGTCAAGTATTACATGTCTGACTTAAGTCATATGTCAAGTCTTAGAATGTCTGACTTAAGTCATAGGTCAAGTCTAACATGTCTGACTTAAGTCATAGGTCAAGTCTAACAAGTCTGACTTAAGTCATAGGTCAAGTATTACATGTCTGACTTAAGTCATATGTCAAGTCTACAATGTCTGACTTAAGTCATATGTCAAGTCTTAGAATGTCTGACTTAAGTCATAGGTCAAGTCTTACAATGTCTGACTTAAGTCATATGTCAAGTCTTACAATGTCTGACTTGAGTCATAGGTCAAGTCTTACAATGTCTGACTTAAGTCATAGGCCAAGTCTACAATGTCTGACTTGAGTCATAGGTCAAGTCTTACAATGTCTGACTTAAGTCAAAGGTCAAGTCTTACAATGTCTGACTTAAAACATAGGTCAAGTCTTACAATGTCTGACTTGAGTCATAGGTCAAGTCTTACAATGTCTGACTTGAATCATAGGTCAATTCTAACATGTCTGACGTAAGTCATAGGTCAAGATTGTACTCACCACATTAGTTTATGTCATTACATAATGAACTTATTTACTTTAAAGATCTACCAACCTTGTAAACAAAATAAAAAGATAATTTTTTATCGAAACATTTCGTAATACTGCATAGATCTACAAGTGTGTAAAGTGAGAATTAGTATTTGAACAGAATTTTTGAATGATCAATAGACTAAGCCACATACGAGTAGCAACAATTCATGAAAGCAGAATAATATAATTTATAAAAACGGTTTTATACATATATATATATAAATATATATATATATTTGTTGTTGTTGTTGAGCCTTCTCGTCCATGAGGGACATCCACCGATCATCGTCGGCGTCTGCACTTCCTCCTAGGACATAGGCCATCTACAAGAGACCTCCAGGCATCTCTATCCTGGGCCAGTTTCTCCAGGATATTCCATTCATTGCCTATTCTCTTGATGTCTGCCTTCAATTCTCGCCGCCAAGTGTTTCTTGGACGGCCTCTTTTCCGTTTACCCTGTGGGTTCCATTTCAGGGCTTTCCTTGTTGCATTAGAAGCAGGTTTATATATATGCGTGTAAGTATGTTTGGGAGTTTATATATACTAAAATACGACCAAGGGTGTAGCATATGCCGCAGTCTTGCTTATGATAGAACCGGGAAGGGGCGAAAACAACAGCAGCAAGTGGAAATGAAAACAAAGCGAGTAAACGTCGCGAGGGGGGGGAGTCACCGACATGCGCACTACGGTTGTTGCTGCCTGTCCCCTATCTTTTACTATCCTTTCTTGCAAACCATAAACTGTGATTGGCCGACCCTAGAGAGTTTCATCTATGGTCGCATAAATGGGGGAAAGGAACGGGCACAAACAATCATTTAAAAATATATATTTTAAGTTTCCGTTGGGCTTGAATCCAAGACCTCTCGGGTGTAAGGTTAACGTGATAAAAACTACTCTACGATTCACATGTATTTTTGTGAATGAACAATGCAAGTGAACTCAAGAAGCACTGTTAGTCTCGAGACATGAGCCCTATCCTTATCTAAATCACTTTCTTTGCCAACCATCAGCTGTGATTGGTGGACCCCAGTGACTTCTTTCATCATCCTTATTGGCACACTACTTCTTGTTCTGGGGAATTATATATACATATATTTTAGGGCTGCGGAAATTAACAATAATAAGTAGATTAATCGTTAAAAAATTTATGCAATGGAAATTAATTTGATCGATTAATAAACGATTAAAATTGAAGAAAATATTTTTATGTTTTTATTCCCAATTTATTAATTATATATACATGTATGTTACTTAATACTTTTCCCTCGTTTTATTATTATTTATTTAGACGTGTATACATAAACAAAAACTTTTTTCCTCCTTATTTCTTGCCTTGCAGAACGATTTTGCTGTGTTACGTCAACAACAATAAATTTGAGAACAATGGAATTACCGCGATGCATCGATTTCGAGAAATAATGAACCAAGTTTTAACGGGACCTTTATATGAGTTATATAAAATATAATTAATTGAAATTAATCGATTAATCAATAGCATTTTGCGATTAATCGAAAAATCTTTTTTTTAAGTACCAACCATGATATATATTCGTATTTTTATTAACAACGTGGTGAGCCTGCGTACAGCGCTGTGTAATTACTCAAAATATATTATTATTATTATTATATTATTATCACCATCATTATTGTTTTTGTTGTTGTTCTTTGTGTGGCTAACTAAATTGATCAAATGTTTGATGATTGACATAGAGAGATATAATATGAACCGTGAAAACTTCATGGTTTAATTCTTAAATCATTTTTCTTACTTTAATTTTAAAAATTGTTTTCATAATTCTCTTTTTTGAGTTGTTTTTTTTTTTTTAAAAACTTTATTATTTTGAAACTCAGTAGAAAAGAAAATTAAACTTGAACTACTTGTATTTTGTATTTTTCATTGAAAATCCATCAATCTAAATTATGTTAGCCAGAGTAAAGTGTACATTAAATTTCAGAGTTAAAGCCAGACATAAAGAAACTGGTTTAGCAGGGAGATAAATTTGAAACTCTTCCGTGGAGTCAGAGAGTTATGCCCCAACTAGCAGATGGCGCCCCATGATAAGTGACTGAGATGGAAATGACAGTTCTTTGCGTCACAGACACAGAACGGTTACAGTTCATATCTTCTACCTAGCTTACGACGCCCCGCCACCCCCAGCCCCCGGCACCCCTGATCGTGATATACATTTCACTACAAGTCCACAAATCAGCCTGGTCTAGCAGCTACTTATCTGGTAGATTTAAAGAATAATTGCGTCGTTGTTCCTCGTCCTAGCCTCGTAAATGATGCTCACGTTTGACACGAGTGAAACATTGCAACAGTTGCGGGGAGAGAAAACAGGGGTCCTCACGTCTTGTATAGGGCAACAGTCATATGAAGACAACACAAGGGTCCTCACGTCGTGTATAGGGCAACAGTCACATGAAGACATTACAGGGGTCCTCACGTCTTGTATAGGGCAACAATCGTTTAATAATTTTAAAAAATGATAAAATCGTAGCTATCAACAGCTCTCAATCCTTATCTAACACCACCGACTATCAAGTCTGACATTATGTCATGTTATCGTCACCTATGTCTTCCTATGTTCACTGGACGAGAATTGATTTGAGGTAACGTTATACCTTTGCGTTTCGATGAAGAAATTCAAACAAACAGTTTCTTCTATTTATTTTAAGTTTTTATTTTGTTGCGAACATATTTACGGTCATCACAAATATTTCAAAACTTGAAGCGCACACAGTGACTGTTATGTTATGTATGAGAAAATTATTTTAGATTTGAGACTAAGCTGTATGTGTTAGGCACATTTGTATTATACTTTTTTTTCACTAACTATCCAAATATATCTAACGTCCTGAAAAAAATTGAGAAGAAAAAAGTTTGGAGCAATGGGAGATAATTCTCTATGAAATACACCTTACTCCAGGATTATGTCCCATTAGCTATGTACTCACACTGGAAATAGGTTTAATTATAAAGTTCTCTCTCTTGAAGTGAGGCAAGCCTGCTATAAGGGAATTAAGTGTTGCCCTAGCCCATAGTGCCGCGATGGAAGACTTAAGATCTCGGCTGAGAGGCGGGTAATGTGTGGCTCCTTGAGTTCTAATGGCTGCCCCGGGAGGGGGGGTTTGACTTGAAGGAGGGGGATGCTTGAGATCTTGTTCTTGGCATCACATTGCAATCAACATAACTGATCAATATATTGAGTTATTTATTTTGAAAAAATGATAGCTGAGGAAAATTACGATTAGTGTCCCGATTAATCTTTAAACATTATAAGCGATTAAAATTGTTTTATCAATTAAAATTCTATTAGAATATAAGTATCAGAATGTGATATTGTGTGGTCAGAAAAGATGGGTGGGACACGCTTTTTGAACCCAATCCCTTCCAAAATTCGCCTCTGAGTTCAACGCATCAATCATGTCCGTTTTATTGATGAAGCACATCACGCGTGATCCTACACGTCTCAAAGATCGATACTAGAATTCCTACAACCATTTTGTGATATCGTCATCATTGAGAGACATCCGATTTCTTGCATACGGATACATGATTAATGAGACACTCATTTCTGTACTTATCTAAGACCTATGTCATGGTTGTACTTTACAACGGCACACACACGTACACACACACACACACACACACACAAACACACACACAGAGCCATAAATACTTACTAGCTGACACGCGTGTCAGGCGAGAGCTACCCTCACATCTACACAAATTTTAGCCGATTGACAAAATGTGAAAAGAAATGTGGAAAAAAATGATGCTTAATCATAGTAAGGAATAAACTTTTTAGGAGCAGCTAATGTATGGAAATAAAAATAGAAGGGATATTTGATATTTTTGGTGGGATTCTATGGCGTTTGTAGGGATATTTGATATTTTTGGTTGGGATTCTAAAGCGTTTGTAGGGATATTTGATATTTTTTGGTTGGGATTCTATGGCGTTTGTAGGGATATTTGATATTTTTGGTTGGGATTCTAAAGCGTTTGTAGGGATATTTGATATTTTTGGTTGGGATTCTAAAGCGTTTGTAGGGATATTTGATATTTTTGGTTGGGATTCTATGGCGCTTGTAGGAATATTTGATACTTTTGGTTGGGATTCTATGGCGTTTGTAGGTATATTAACTTCTTGTGGTGGAGAATGTGATTGTTTTGGTGTAATAATTTTTGAGAAATGCTAAAAGTTCTAAGAGATACTTTATAGTTCTGTATATTTATATTTTTGAGGACTATTTAATGATACTTGCTACTTTTATACAGAAGATTTTTCTTTTCTTGTCTTAACCTTCTTTAAATATTCAGTGACGTATTTTTATTGGAGTATTTCATGTTTGTGTCTTGGTTTTTATACTTTCTTCAGGCAACTCATTTTACTTTCGAATTCCACATGGTAAGAACAGGAAATTGTATGTGTTTGCTCTTGGATAGGAATGAGAAAAGTTGTTTTTTCTTATTCCTGTGTGTATGTGGTGTCTGTAATAGGACTGTAAAGCAGCATTTGAGGTGAAACACGTCACCTACAGCAAGATGGAGTCAAACAAATGAGATTCAAAGATTTTTTGAGTGACGTTAAGTCAAACTGAACTAACGACAACTCGTGTCATTGTCTGCTTTATTTACATTGGATAACGTTCCTTGTGTTGTTACGTAACCTCCAGGGTTGTATGTTTGTTTCACAGCCCCTCCCTTCCCCTCCCTTCCCTTGGAAACATCTATTCCTGTAATCCACTCCACTCCACTTTACGAGATGGCTCCCATGAGACTTCCATCGTGGTGGATTTGTCAGAACGAGGGTCACCCGAGTCGTGAGGTCAAAGTTCACAGGACGTCACACGGAGTTTCGAAACTTTCACGTCCACTTCGTGACGTTAGATAAATAGAAAAAAAATGGCGTTGCATGACGTAGTCGCAACTAATTTAAAACTCGAAACACGTCCCGGAGACATTGATGAACCTGAAACAACGAAACAATGGACGATATTTACCCCGCTCACCCCTGGTGCAAGCAGGGGAGCATTCCACGAGTTCGTGTGAGCAGGCGATCATAAAAAGTGCGGCAATGTGAGAACTAGATGATCCCTGGCCACCGAGGAGCGGACGAGGGAAAAAAAAACTCGCTCTCAATCATAAAACTATATTTTTACGGCTAGATCCAGGAGTGTTGCATTTTAATGATCAACCCTTCAGGTATAACTCCCCCGCTTCCTTATGCCCTCCCCTGTTTGTTGCGTTAACTTGGCATTAACTTCTGCCAAGGAATTATGCCCCTTTCCCCCAACTTTATCAAATTAGCTACAACGTAAGAATGTTTTGATGAAAAAAAACAAACCCTCTCACATCAAAGTTTTATTTTTCTAACATGAGAGTCTTAAGAGATATACCCATCCTAATTTTTGTACCGATAAGAAATAGAGTGGTTGAACCAATGTTGTATGTCAAGCTAGTTGTTGAACCAAAGTTGTAAGTCGAGCTAGTGGTTGAACTCATGTTGTAAGTCAAGCTAGTGGTTGAACCAATGTTGTATGTCAAGCTAGTGGTTGAACCAATGTTGTATGTCAAGCTAGTGGTTGAACCAATGGTTAAGTCAAGCTAGTGGTTGAACCAATGTTGTATGTCAAGCTAGTGGTTGAACCAATGTTGTAAGTCGAGCTAGTGGTTGAACCAATGTTGTAAGTCAAGCTAGTGGTTGAACCAATGTTGTATGTCAAGCTAGTGGTTGAACCAATGGTTAAGTCAAGCTAGTGGTTGAACCAATGTTGTATGTCAAGCTAGTGGTTGAACCAATGGTTAAGTCAAGCTAGTGGTTTAACCAATGTTGTAAGTCAAGCTAGTGGTTGAACCAATGTTGTATGTCAAGCTAGTGGTTGAACCAATGTTGTATGTCAAGCTAGTGGTTGAACCAATGTTGTATGTCAAGCTAGTTGTTGAACCAATGGTTAAGTCAAGCTAGTGGTTGAACCAATGTTGTAGGTCAAGCTAGTGGTAGAACCAATGTTGTATGTCAAGCTAGTTGTTGAACCAATGGTTAAGTCAAGCTAGTGGTTGAACCAATGTTGTATGTCAAGCTAGTTGTTGAACCAATGTTGTATGTCAAGCTAGTTGTTGAACCAATGGTTAAGTCAAGCTAGGGGTTGAACCAATGTTGTAGGTCAAGCTAGTGGTTAAACCAATGTTGTATGTCAAGCTAGGTGTTGAACCAATGGTTAAGTCAAGCTAGTGGTTGAACCAATGTTGTATGTCAAGCTAGTTGTTGAACCAATGGTTAAGTCAAACTAGTGGTTGAACCAATGTTGTATGTCAAGCTAGTTGTTGAACCAATGGTTAAGTCAAGCTAGTGGTTGAACAAATGTTGTATGTCAAGCTAGCGGTTGAACCAATGGTTAAGTCAAGCTAGTGGTTGAACCAATATTGTAGGTCAAGCTAGTGGTTGAACCAATGTTGTAGGTCGAGCTAGTGGTTGAACCAATGTTGTATGTCAAGCTAGTGGTTGAACCAATGGTTAAGTCAAGCTAGTGGTTGAACCAATGTTGTAAGTCGAGCTAGTGGTTGAACTAATGTTGTAAGTCAAGCTAGTGGTTGAACCCATGTTGTAAGTCAAGCTATTTATTGAACCAGTTTTGTAAGTCAAGTTAGTGGTTTAACCAATGTTGTAAGTCGAGCTAGTGGTTGAACCAATGTTGTAAGTCGAGCTCTTTGTTGCGCCATCTTTAAACCCAGAACTTGGAAGCTGTGAACATTTTTCTTTACATACCATCCCCCCCCAATCCCCCAGCATTCACATATTGAAATAGTCAATCACGTCAACAATATTTTTAGCGCATTTTCGAGAAGTCGAATGCGCTATTGCACCCGTTTTGTCCGTCCGTCTGTCATCACCCTTGATCTCAGCATCCATAAGTCCTAGACCCATATGTTTTTTGTATGTCCTGACCTGCCATTTGTGCATCAACACTCAGTTACTCGATCCGTTAAAAAACCCCGTTAAAACTACCAAAAAATATTTCGAATCGAGAGGTAACACTAGCGCAGGGAACGGCCGCCATTGCCGGAAGTCGAATACATAGTTTTTCAAGCATTGAAGAGTGGTGCGAAAGCGTGCAAAAGAATTAGTGTTCTTTTTAGTTGACGTCATTAGAATATGTGTAAAAGTTTAGAGAGTTTTACGTCATCATTTGTGGTGACTTGTAGTTAGATTAAAGAGAAAATAAAATTTTTTAAATGTAAAGAAATGACTTTTAAATAAAAAAAATGTCAGGTATATTCATTACACAAGAAAATTCATAAAAATATGTCTAAAATCTAAACACAATTACTGATAACTACATAATTCTGATATCTAACATAAGTACTGATACATAATACGAAAATGAGCTAACACGTCCTGAATTCCAATAGGGACCAGGCTTAACATGATTTTTTATGATAATCCCCAAGATATGAATTAAAAACATTTAAAACACCGCCCGCCATTTTGTTATTTTTTTAAAAGGTGGTTGAGATACCAGGGCTGTGGTGTCTGCCACATGTGGGTTATGATGTGGTTCACTAATGAATGTGTGTTATATCAGGCGTCATTTAGTGGTTATACTTTGAAAATAGAACGTGACATTTTTATACGTGGAATATAGAATGTCCCATTCTTTGTTGTGTTAATTGTTACAACCAAGTGTTATGATGGTATAAGCTGGTGTAACTTCTTACATTTCATTATTGTGAAAGCTTCACTGTGGATCTTCAAGTTTTATTTTACTACAATTATTGCTACAATTTTTTGTTAACTGTTACATTTGAGGTTTGGGGTTTTCATACAATGCCTCGTGAGTTTGTAAAATGTCCGAGAAATAACTGTGATGTTCTGATGATGTCATATCTGCATATCTGCCAAGAACACTCGGGTCTCCAAACTTGTTAAAGGGGGATCCCTCCCGATGGATGACAGATTTACTGTCCATGCATATTAATGACGTCATTCTCTCGTGATTGCGTCATTTGTACACAATTCAGACATAACATGTGATATATGAGTCTGTCAGGGGGAAGGGGGTAGATGGTGATGGATAGAATGGTGTCAGTGAGTAATATGGTCACTTGGTGTTTATAATGTGGGCTCTAATATGTGGTATGGTGATATAGGAGGGTATGTGGTATGGTGATATAGGAGGGTATGTGATATGGTGATATAGGAGGGTATGTGATATGGTGATATAGGAGGGTATGTGATATGGTGATATAGGAGGGTATGTAATATGGTGATATAGGAGGGTATGTGATATGGTGATATAGGAGGGTATGTGGTATGGTGATATAGGAGGGTATGTGATATGGAGATATAGGAGGGTATGTAATATGGTGATATAGGAGGGTATGTGATATGGTGATATAGGAGGGTATGTGATATGGTGATATAGGAGGGTATGTGAAATGGTGATATAGGAGGGTATATGATATGGTGATATAGGAGGGTATGTGAAATGGTGATATAGGAGGGTATGTGATATGGTGATATAGGAGGGTATGTGATATGGTGATAAAGGAGGGTATGTGATATGGTGGTATAGGAGTGTATGTGAAATTGTGATAAAGAAGGGTATGTAATATGGTGATATAGGAGGGTATGTAATATGGTGATAAAGGAGGGTATGTGATATGGGGATAAAGGAGGGTATGTGATATGGTGATATAGGAGGGTATGTGAAATGGTGATATAGGAGGGTATGTGATATGGTGATATAGGAGGGTATGTGAAATGGTGATATAGGAGGGTATGTGATATGGTGATTTAGGAGGGTATGTGATATGGTGATAAAGGAGGGTATGTGATATGGTGATATAGGAGGGTATGTGAAATTGTGATAAAGAAGGGTATGTAATATGGTGATAAAGGAGGGTATGTGATATGGGGATAAAGGAGGGTATGTGATATTATGATATAGGAGGGTATGTGATATGGTGATAAAGGAGGGTATGTGATATGGTGATATAGGAGGGTATGTGATATGGTGATTTAGGAGGGTATGTGATATGGTGATATAGGAGTGTATGTGATAAAGGAGGGTATGTGATAAAGGAGGGTATGTGAAATGGTGATATAGGAGGGTATGTGATATGGTGATAAAGAGGGTATGTGATATGGTGATATAGGAGGGTATGTGATATGGTGATAAAGGAGGGTATGTGATATGGTGATAAAGGAGGGTATGTGATATGGTGATAAAGGAGGGTATGTGATATGGTGATCCTACATGTGGAAGAAAATCAGCAGTCCCGAGCCTGCGCTCTTCATGGGGCTTCCCGGAAAACCCCCTCAGCCCTCTGGCCCCCTAAGGGACGTAAAGACTGAGAAGCCCCCCCGGAGCGGTCACTGCTACAAGCGGCCGCCTGGGCGTCCAGGGCACTGGGCCGAAAACGCCTCCCACTAAAGTGTGCCTCCCGAGGGAGGTGTGGAATTTCCCTACTGTGACTCGCTATCAACATAGTATCACTTTGGCGCCACCACGGCAAAGCTTACGAGTCTATATAGTTTAGATCGCCGCAAAGCGTGGGGATCATCACTGACCTAACTAGGGTTTAAACCCCACCGGAAGGTTTCCTCAGAGCTGGCGACCAAAAGCGTTTCCTAGCGGTACCTTTTGCTATTCCGTACTGGCGCTCCTGGCCCTAAACCGGCACCGCTCAACAGCGTTGCTAGTTAAATGAGGGGGACGAAACGGTCGCTTCGGAGTAACCCGACCCTCAACGGGTACTTTGGTTTTCATCATCGGCATTGCATCTAAATGCTTTGCCTAAGATCCGTACAGCGACTGTAATCATATGTGACTAGCACCTAACACCTAACAACGGCCTTCGGCTGTCCAAGCCAGGGGTTTGTTGGTTTCAGGTTGTGGTCTGCTCCACGACCTTACTCGTCTGGCGAACCACGTAGAGGTCACCCCTTCTCGATATGGTGATAAAGGAGGGTATGTGATATGGTGATAAAGAAGGGTATGTGATATGGTGATATAGGAGGGTATGTGATATGGTGATAAAGGAGGGTTTGTGATATGGTGATATAGGAGGGTATGTGATATGGTGATATAGGAGGGTATGTGATATGGTGATATAGCAGGGTATGTGATATTGTGATATAGGAGGGTATGTGATATTGTGATATAGGAGGGTATGTGATATTGTGATATAGGAGGGTATGTGATATTGTGATATAGGAAGGTATGTGATATTGAGATATAGTAGAGTGCGTGATATAGGAGGGTATGTGATATTGTGATATAGGAAGGTATGTGAAATTGTGATATAGTAGAGTGCGTGATATAGGAGGGTATGTGTTATAGTGATATAGGCGGGTATTGATATAGTGATATACGAGGGTATGTGATATGGTGATATACGAGGGTATTTGATGATACAATAAACTACAGAACTGATGCATACAACAAACTATAGAACTGATGTATACAACATACTATAGAACTGATGTATACAACAAAATAAAGAACTGATGCATACAACATACTATAGAACTGATGTATACAACAAACAATAGAACTGATGTATACAAACAACTTTAGAACTGATGTATACAACAAACAATAGAACTGATGTATACAACAAACAATAGAACTGATGTATACAACAAACAATAGAACTGATGTATACAACAAACAATATAACTGATGTATACAACAAACAATAGAACTGATGTATACAACAAACAATAGAACTGATGTATACAACAAACAATAGAACTGATGTATACAACAAACAATAGAATTGATGTATACAACAAATGATATAACATGAATGGATATAGCATATGATGTTCTTAATGGCATAACTTCCGCCCGTACAAATCTGTCCTGCTAACGGTACCGGGTATGAGAGGTGACGGGTTGGGTAGAGAGGAATCTCTTATGTCCGTCCATTAAATCACTTCCTCTCTCGGCCCTGCTCTCAAGTGTGTGCTATGTAAGCCTCGCCTGGGCCTCGTCGTGGATCACATTAAGTCACCATAAAACCTTAACTTCTAAATGCACTTTCACCCTGTCTATATACCATGTCTAGATGAACAAGGTGCACTTTCACCCTGTCTATATACCATGTCTAGATGAACAAGGTGCACTTTCACCCTGTCTATATACCATGTCTAGATTAACAAGGTGCACTTTCAATCAGTCTATATACAATGTCTAGATGAACAAGGTGCACTTTCAATCTGTCTATATACAATGTCTAGATGAACAAGGTGCACTTTCAATCTGTCTATATACCATGTCTAGATGAACAAGGTGCACTTTCACCCTGTCTATATACCATGTCTAGATGAACAAGGTGCACTTTCACCCAGTCTATATACCATGTCTAGATGAACAAGGTGCACTTTCACCCAGTCTATATACCATGTCTAGATGAACAGGGTGCACTTTCACCCTGTCTATTTACCATTTCTAGATGAACAAGGTGCACTTTCACCCTGTCTATATGCCATGTCTAGATAAACAATGTGCACGTTCACCCTGTCTATATACCATGTGTAGATTAACAAGGTGCACTTTCACCCTGTCTATATACCATGTCTAGATAAACAATGTGCACGTTCACCCTGTCTATATACCATGTGTAGATTAACAAGGTGCACTTTCACCCTGTCTATTTGACGTATTAAATGTAACCTCCACCGTGAGCTGGCCCATTTCCCATTTCTAACACAGGTTTAGACAAGCCCCCGTCACTTTAAATATCCATCAAATGATAGGGGCATCATCAGACATTAGTGGGGCAACAGATCAGGGGAGTTATGTCATGGGGGGGGTGGCGCTTTGGGGCTTCAATAAACCTGTTCATATATAAACAGCGTTTTAGTTGGTGCCATTTAATCAAGTTATACAACACAATGATGTAGCTGACGTATTCTCACAAACATCTTTACAAATAGAAGACACATTAATTGAGCTGTTAATTGAATAGTTTTAATTACGATTCTCTTATTGTAAAAACTGTGAGCCACACTGTCATATTTCAATAAATAAATAAATAAAATAAATGTTAAAACATGACTAACAAGAAAACAAACTCTCTAAAGTTAAAGATAACACAAAACTAACTTTCTAATGTTAAAGATAACACAAAACTAACTCTCTAATGTTAAAGACAACACAAAACTAACTCTCTAATGTTGAAGACAACACAAAACTAACTCTCTAATGTTAAGGATAACACAAAACTAACGCTCTAATGTTAAAGATAACACAAAACTGTCTAAAGTTATAGCTAACACATAACTAACTCTCTAACGTTAAAGATCAGATGGTGAATGTGTAATGCCCTGAAGATGACGCGTTTCTCAGTTTGTAAGGCTAGTCAGTCATCGAGGTGATTGGATGTGGTACTTCTCTCAGATGTTGGTTTAGACGTCAACTGTCTGAGATTGGATGTGGTACTTCTCTCAGATGTTGGCTTGGACGTCAACTGTCTGAGACTGGATGTGGTACTTCTCTCAGATGTTGGCTTAGACGTCAACTGTCTGAGATTGGATGTGGTACTTCTCTCAGATGTTGGTTTAGACGTCAACTGTCTGAGATTGGATTTATTGATATCATCAGATTATGTCGATCAACTTTTCTCTTTGTCTACATTTCACCCAGATCAATGTGAATGTGATTAAACCAGTTACAATAACAATTTGTGGTCGGTGTGCTTTACAACGGTCAAAAGTTAACAATAATTATGTTGAATATTGAGCACAACTCGACCACCAATGTTATAATGAACGGAAGTAACCCACCAATGTTATGAGAGGAAGTAACCCTTTATTTTTGAAATGATGGGAAGTAACCCACCAGTGTTATAATGAGGGGACATAACTCTTCATTTTTGACATGATGGAAATTAACTCACCAATGTTATAATGAGGGGAAGTAACCCACCAGTGTTATAATGAGGGAAGTAACCCTTTATTTTGAAAATGATGGGAAGTAACCCACACATGTTGTAATGAGGGGAAGTAACCATTCATTTTTGAAATGATGGGAAGTACCCACCATATGTTATAATGAAGGGAAGAACCCTTCATTTTTTAAATGATTGGAAGTAACCCACCAATATTATAAAGGAGGGAAGTAACCCACCATATGTTATAATGAAGGGAAGAATCCTTCATTTTTTAAATGATTGGAATTAACCCACCAATATTATAACGGAGGGAAGTAACCCACCATATGTTATAATGAAGGGAAGCAACCCTTCTTTTTAAAAATGATGGCATGTAAACCTCGAATCTTATAATGAGGGGAAGTAGCCCACCAATGTTAAAATCAAGGGAGGTCAATGATATCGTGATACTTTCATAAAAACATTCACCTTCAAACATATCAGGCTATAAATCAAAACAACATTAAGACGCGTCAAGGCAACTTTTAAACTTATATCATTTGAGAGATTCGTGCGTTCAATGTCCTTGAACTATTTCTATCTATTTGAGGACCGCTGAAAGCAAATGGCGGAGTTATGTGAGAGAAATAAGCACGTCCTCGTACACTATTACTTCAACTGTCATGTGACAGAGACATCATGTCATTAACACAACTACAGGTTTAAATACTTTGTTTGTGTTCAATTAGATTAATGTGTTTATAATTGTTATCGCTAAGATGATTGTGCACGTATTTCCATGTTGTTACCCGTCCAACTACAGATGTGTCCCTACATGTTTTATATTTCCTCATAAATATAACGCTGTCAAAGTACGTAACATTTACCCCAGTACATTTTCCTCGTTATAAATGAATGTTGTTCGTCCGTCGAGTCCACGAGGACCACTCTAGTCATCTGAGGGTTGCTGGGACTGGTTTTGCCTATGTGTGCGCAGATGGCTGACGAGACCGACCCTCATAAATAAAACGCTGTCAAAGTAGACAACATTTATCCCTGTACATTTTCCTCGTAATAAATGACGACTGTTTTCAACACCAAAACTTAGAATGTAAACAAACAATTCTATTTGGCAAGTTTCCGCTCAGGGGAGAGAAACACTTGAGCGTGGCGCCATCTGCTGGTTTTTTACTGGACTGAATCACTTTATCAGATAGAACATCTAAAAACATATGTGTGTGTGGGGGTGTGTGGTTGGGTGTGTGTGGGTGGGTGTGTGTGGGTGTGAGTGTGTGTGTGGGTGTTATTGTGGGTGTGTGTGGGGTGTGGGTGTGGGTGTGTGGGTGTGAGTGTGTGTGGGTATGAGTATGTGTGTGTGTGTGGGTGTGAGTGTAGGTGTGTGTGGGTGTATTGGTGTGAGTGTATGTGGGTATGAGTATGTGTGTATGTGGGTGTATGTGTGGGTGTGGGTGTGTGTGAGTGTATGGTGTGTGTGTATGGGGGTGTGAGGGTGTGGGTGTGGGGGTGTGTGTATGGGGTTGTGGGTGTGTGTGTGGGTGTGTTGTTGTGAGTGTGTGAGGGTATGAGTATGCGTGTATGTGGGTGTGTGTGTGGGTGTAAGTGTGGGTGTGTGGCTGTGTGTGTGGGTGTGTGTGAGTGTATGTTGTGTGTGTGGGGGTGTGGTTATGTGTGGGGGTGTGTGTATAGGGTTGTGGGTGTGTGAGTATGAGTGTGGGAGTGTGTGTATTGGGGTGTGGGTGTATGTGTGTGGGAGTGTGTTTTGGGTGTGTGTGGGTGGGCGTGGGTGTGTGTTTATGTGTGTGTGTGAGTGTGGATGTGCGTGTTTGAGAGAGTGTGGGTGTGTGTGTGGGTGTGCGTGTGGGTGTGTGTGTGGGTGTGCGTGTGGGTGTGTGTGTGGGTGTGTGTGTGGGTGTGTGTGTGGGTGTGCGTGCGCGTGTTTTTGTGTGTGTGGAAGTATGGGGTTGGTTTTTTTTTGATTATCGGGGAAGGGGGTATTTCAATTCGGTAGCAGGTCCAAATGTTGGGGAATTCACAATTTTTAAAGAAATGGAATGGCTGAACTGGCAAAGAGAATTGTAAAGAACTTTTATGTGGAGCAGATACTCATGTTAGTGCTGATGGTGGGTTTGTATAAGTTCAGTATAACAATATAATATATAATTTTAACACTGACATGTAGTCTACCATGCCAAACTTTAAGTTAATCTAGTTAATCTAGAATTTCATTGACTTCCATCCAGTGGCGGATTTAGCTATAGGGCAGGTGGGGCGGCTTGCCCCTCCACGCCCCTGTTGGGTCTAAAATGGCGCCCCCCTAAAGATGCCCTCGATGAACTCTAATAACGTGTAACTAGTGCAGAAAAAAAGATTGCTAGACACGAAACTTTTAATCAACACTAAATTGCAGTACGACAATATTGATATTTCCAAATTGGAATATCTGGTTTGGTCATTCAGGAGCGTCGCTAATTGGAAAAGAATAGAGAAGTATTGAAACAAATGATAGATGTGACGTTGTTCTTAGCAAAACAAGATTTGCCATTCAGAATACACAGAGAACATTCTTGCTTTAGCGATGGTAGTTGTAGAAATACTGGAGATTTTCGTTCAATCTTAAATGATTCCAATTTGGACAGTCATCTAAAGTTTAAAAAGAAAAAGAAAATTTATTTAAGTCATAATGTGCAAATTGAGTTAATTCAATCAATTTTATCTGAATTATCGGCAGCAATTGATCATGAAGTTAAGTCTTCACATTTCTTTTCTGTAATTATTGATTCAACCATTGATATATCTAAAATTAATAAGATGTCACTTTACGTTCAGTTTCAAAATCAGGACATGTTGTGGAAAGATTTATAGGCTTTTATACTTTGATAAACAGCAATGCTGCATCCGCATTTGCTGAGAAGATTCTAACGGAACTAAACATTACAAAAGTGAAACATTGACACCACAATCTGTGGAGGAAAGGCATATGATGGCGCATCTGTGATGTCTGGAATTAAGAGTGGCCTTCAAACTTTCATACATGCCATCTATGTTCATTATTGTGCCCATGTTTAGAATTTGGTCACTATCGAAGCAACGACTGTAAACAGTGATGTACAGGTTTTTTTTGGCACAGCCGAAAGGTTGTATGCATTCTCTACATACTTTTAAAAAACATCACAAATCTCAATATCAATCAACAGTAAATACTCTTTAATGACTTTCTGATACAAGATGGGCAAGGCGTAAGAATGCTGTTGATGATTGTTGGATCATCCTCTGCTATTCTAGCCACTCTAGAAGATATAAATTCAGGGGAATTAACATAACATAAAGGAAGTGTCAGAGCAGAAGCCATCTTACTATCTGTTTTAATAACAAAATATTCCTTCGTTTTTTCTGATGCTATTTGTAATTTGTACAACAGTTGGTTGAGATTTTCATGTTATCAAACCACTTTCAGCGTAAGAGTGTTGACATTGCAATTGCAAAACGATTGATCGATGTTTGTAAGAAATAAGCTTGTTGAAATAAGAAGCGATCAAGCTTTTTAAATTCTGAAAATAGATGCCTAATCATTTATTAACGAAAATTGTTCCAAACTAGATTTTAAAAATAAAATTTAAAGAAACGCGAATTTCAAAAAATAAAAGTATGGCAGGCGAACATAGTAGAGATAGAAGGGCTGATGATCCAACTAATGGTTTTAAATATGAAACGTACTTCACTGTCTTGGATACACTTCTAAAACAATATATGATCGATTTAATGACTTAAGGGGCACAGTTATTTATTTCTATTGTATTGATCCATCACAAATGTTGGAAGAAAATAAAGGTTCTCTTCGAAGTTTATGTAAAATTTACAAATACATTAACCTTGAAGAAGCAATCGTTGAATATTATATTTTCAAAGATTTGTATGCATTGCAACGTCTATCACTATCTAGTGAGCTACAACTTAAAGAGTTTCTACCATTCTTGACAGAAAAATAAATGGCATCAGGCCTCCCCACTTTGTCAATACTCTATGAAAATTTACTTTAATCTTCCTGTTAGCAATGATTGAAAATGATCAAAAATTATTTGCTCTCAACAATGACAAACGAACGTCTGTCTGTATTGGCAATAATTTCAAATGACTTTTTTTTAGGTGAAAACGTTGACTTTGAATCAACAGTAACTCGTTTTGCTTCACGTAGAAAGGAATTTAAATAAGGCTCAGGGCTCTATATAAATTCGTATAAACTAAGTTTCTTTCTTAGATCAATAAATATACTATTGGAATAAATATAAGTTACTCTTTTGAAAACATATCTGCTTATATTGTTTTTCTGTTTGACTTGTTTGATAATTTGGAAAATTTACGAAATTAGTAGGCTAATTTATTAGTATTGACTAGGGCTGCGGAAATTAACGATTAATTTCTCGACTAATCCTTTAAAAAGTTTAACGGTTAAATTATTTTTAACGATTAATCGACACATCACTGACAAATAATTGGAAGTCAAAAAAGTTTTTTAAAAATAATAAAAAATAGTGGCTGATAAATAATAAATTTCTTGAAGATTACATGAACATTTTCGTTTTAAATTATTGACTGACGGGCATGTTCAACATGTTGATAAAGTTCACCTAATTATCAAACCAAATGAAAAGCGTACTAAGCTAATGGCAGTAATGGAGTTTGACTCAGACAGAAATGAAGACAGCTCTTCTGATGAATAACTGCGTTACAAAATGGTGATGAAAGTTCTTGAATCCATTAATCCTGTACAATGGTGGAAAATTAATGAATACCGATAATTTAATTCCTTGCAAAGACCGTTTTGAGCATACCAGTTACCTCAGTTCCCAGCTCGGCTGGTTACAATGTCAATTAAACCAGCTTATCACTTGAACCAATTAATGTCAACACACTTGTCTTTTTGCGTAGTTGGTAAAAAGTTGATTATAAAAGAGACATTTCAGTGTTATTTAGATTTTCAACAAGAACGTTAAATAAGTGTTACTTAAGACATCATAAATTAAAATTTTTGGCTTTAATCGAAATTTACGATTAATTAATCGTAAATTTTTCAAAAGTTAACAATTAAATTTAAATTAATCGTTAACAGTCCTAGTTTTTACCCAATGCTCTGATATTAGTTCATTTTTTGCGGCGCCCCCTGAAATTCTCCTGCCCCCCCCCCCCCACATAGGCAAAACTAAATCCGCCACTGCTTCCATCTTATATTGTGAAACCCGATTGGTGCCATAATTTATTAAAGTTTTTCTCTCTCTCATGTTTCCAGGAACTTTAAATTATTATATAAATCTTTCAGAGTTGTTTTAATCTTTAATAATTAAATAACTGTGCTTGATTTTTATAAATCGTTATCAATTTTCTTAAATGTTTAAACTTTTACTCAAACGTCCTAATGACATTAATTGCCCCCATAGCTTACCACATGTTTTATTTTACATAGCTCTATACAACATATGTAGATAATCTTTACAGGGCGAGGGTCACATCAGTAGCTCATGGGTCACATAGGTAGGTCATGGGTCACATCGGTAGGTCATGGGTCACATAAGTAGGTCATGGGTCACATCAGTAGGTCATGTGTCACATCCGTAGGTCATGGGTCACATCAGTAGGTCATGGAAAACAGCAGAAGGTCATGGGTCACATAAGAAGGTCATGGGTCACATCAGTAGGTTATGGGTCACATCAGTAGGTCATGGGTCACATCAGTAGGTCATGGGCCACATCGGTAGGTCATGGGCACATCGGTAGGTCATGGGTCACATAAGTAGGTCATGAATGGGCCGTTCCTAACAAATGCTGCCTCAGCGTAAGCCCAAACGCTTGGCATTAAAATTAATTTATTGAAAATTTACTTGCAGGTGTTTTGGGCACAAATATCCATGCAGTGGGCTGGGTGTGGCCCAGGGGCCGCATTTTGTCCGTACATGTTCTAACACGTGTAATACTTATCACAACCATTGCTCGACACTCTGCTAAGTGTTTAACTTATCCCAAGCTTTACTTTAAGTTTACATTGACGTCACGGTATGTTTGACGCGTTCATTGTTGCACCTGCACATACTTGGTCATTTAATGCTGTTTATTACGTCACGAGTAAATGACATTTCATAACACGGGAAGTTGACATTTGAGAAAACGTGTTTCCCAGTGGCGTAGCTAGAGCTTTTGCCGCCCGGGGCGGTCTCCAATATGCCGCCCTTTTAGGGTCCACCCATAAATGACGTCATGCATCGGGGGGGGGGAGGGGAATCACGTATTTGACGTCATTCAAGAAGCACAACTTTAAATACAAGTTCCACTTAAATATATGATTACCGACAATTTATTTAATGACGTTTTACGTGACTTCACCCGTGTTACGATACTACTAATACTAGAGTGCAGCATTACACAAAAAAGACTTATTGAAATGACAAACAATTTTTTTTATTTGGAAAATGATTTTCAAATAGAAAATACGGCTTTGATGTGGGAATGGGGGATCTTTGTGACGTCACATTGAGGAAGGGGTCTATGTTTTCGTTTCGTGAAGACGTGTGTCGAAAGGCGGGGGTAAAAATCAGCCGAAATCGCGTGACGTAATTTATGGACGACCCTTTAAGTCAATCATATGATGGTTTTTAAAATAAAATAAATTAATAAACATGAATAAATAAATGTAATTGAAACGAAGTACATTGTAAAAGGTGGGGAACATTTTTACCATTACATGCTCTATTCATGTAAGCAGTAATAAAAGAAGCCGCATAAGAGGATATACCGATAAATACACATTAATAAAAATTAAAGATAATATTTTTGAAGGCCATAAGAAAGAAATTGGGGTCGCAGGACCCCCCCCCCCATCCCCCAAATGAGACAAAACATATTCCAAATGTACACCCAAAAAACATTNTGAATAAATAAATGTAATTGAAACGAAGTACATTGTAAAAGGTGGGGAACATTTTTACCATTACATGCTCTATTCATGTAAGCAGTAATAAAAGAAGCCGCATAAGAGGATATAGGCTACCGATAAATACACATTAATAAAAATTAAAGATAATATTTTTGAAGGCCATAAGAAAGAAATTGGGGTCGCAGGACCCCCCCCCCCATCCCCCAAATGAGACAAAACATATTCCAAATGTACACCCAAAAACATTAACAATTAATATGCTTTTATTTGTTATTTATAAATATATAATTTTTAAAAAATTGTATACATCAGTATGTAAACATTTTTAAAAAAAATACATTTACTTACTTATCCAACTTTCATAGTAGAAAAATCGTGAATTATTTAATCAAAATTTAAATTATTTGTACTTTCTTGTTTTACGGACAATATTGCAAGATTTTGTAGTCTTAAATCACTTATTGACGTTATTGTGGAGCGAATATAATTTTTTTTTCAACTTCAGTCTAAAGAAGCTCCTTTCACAACTCGATACACTGATAGCAATTGTTGAAAAAATTCTTAGAAAAATTATAATGTTTGGTAAACAATTTCCAATCTATACACAGTATTGTTGAATATATTTTAATGGATCAATGGAGCATTCCCCCTTCCCCCGTTTTTCTAACAAAATGCCTCTTCTTGTGGTGTAGGTACAGCCAGAGCTGGTCTTAAGCTACTGTAACCTATGCGGTCGCAGTGGGGCTCGCGCTGTCAAAGGCCCAAACTATGTTAATTTTTCCCTATTATCGTTATTACGTTATCCCTACCAAAACAGGGGCCCACGCAATCCTTTTTGTATTCTAAGGACCGCAAATAGCTAAAACCGGCCCTGTGTACTGTGTACGGCGTCCAGTTGATATCTCCAACTCTCTATAACAGCGTTCTGTATTAGCACATATCTTTGTTCCATGAAATGGGTTTGAATTATTTTCAAGAATACTGGTTCCCCTAAATTGAGATACCATATAAAAGAAAAAGATTGCATTGAACTGAGTAAAATTGCAGCATCTGATCTCCATTTACTTTTTATTTCAAATGTAAATTTTTCCTGGACGCATGAAATTTTTAAGTTTGTCTTTTTAGAAATTATTTGTTATTGTGGTGTTTATTAACGGAAAAATTATTAAGCGTTCATTTTTAATGAATATCCGTACTTTAATGGAAAAACACAAGACGATGTAATGCAATGGAAACAAACAAAAATATTTAAATTTTTAATAAGTTACCTCACAATTATTTTATGAAAACTGAAATAGTAATACTACTCGCAAGTTAAACACATTATCGGAACCACCATGTCATGTTAGCGCATCATTCTGCGTATGTCGAAATTCCAGCGGTGATGTGTTGTTGTTGTTTCAGTTTTCTTATAAAAGCGACATCTGTGACGTGTACCGCTTAATTTTCCAAAGAAATCATTACCTTTTTTGATCGATTTTAAATTTTTGAATTGTTTTGCGTTAGTTATAACAACTATTATGTTGTAATAAAATAAATGTTGCACGAATCCTTTAATTAAGACTAAAAATGTAAAATGTTTTTATTTCACCTTGGTTTTCTCCCTTTATAATAAAAAGGTCGGTTTTCGGAAATGGCTTTACATTAGAAATGTCCACAAATGCCGCCCTATGAATGAGTGCCGCCCGGGGCGGACCGCCCCCACCGCACCCCTCTAGCTACGCCACTGGTGTTTCCACATGCAAACATACTGCACACATACTGCACACACACTGCACACACACTGCACACATTCAGCACAGAAATTGTCTCGTCTGCTTACAATGGGGCTGAAATCATTATCTTTGAGGTGTTCATATATTGTGACTTATTATTTTTAACTATTTATTTTAGTTTTAAATATTTAATACTTCATCTTATCGCCACACACACCACCACACTCCCCACACACACACATATATATATATATACACTCACACACACACACACGCACACATACACACAAACACACACCCAAAGTGTTTTCTACTTACATTTTATGACATAAACTAACATTTTATATTTGTTATAAAAGAAGATGTTAATAATATAAAATCTGTTATTATTATTTAAATGTAACGAAACGTTTTTGATTTTATCATGACGGCATGTTTACATGGGGGGTTAATTCAACATTATTAAACAACATTTTTATACAACATTCTTATACAACATTGTAATAGAACATTCTTAAACGCATTCTTGTACAACATTCTTATAAAACATTCTTATACAACATTCTAATAAAACATTATAATACAACATTCTTATACAACATTCTTATTCACATTCTTATACAACATTCTTATACAACATTCTTATTCACATTGTTATACAACATTTTTATACACATTCTAATACAACAGTCTAATACAAAACTCTTATACACATTCTTACACAACATTCTTAAACAACATTCTAATACAACGTTCTTATACAACATTCTAATACAACGTTCTTATACAGCATTCTTATACACCATTCTTATACAACATCCTTTAATAGATTGTGAGTCGTCAAACGCGGGTTAAGATGTGATAATTGTGACACAGAAAGAAATATTTTAGCGCTTCACCGACAAAGTGCTGCATCAATTATTTCTGCTTGAATCTCTACAGCCATGATCTTTGTCAAACAATGGACTCATTGTCCCCATGCCATTTTAGAGTTGGTGTTTCAAAGTTTATTAAATGGCACGTCAACACAGAAAAGACCTGCAACTAAATGAAAACAGAATTTTAAAAAATCATGTTAAGCCTGGTCCCTTTTTGGACTCAGGACGTGTTAGCGCATTTTCGTATTATGTATCAGTACTTATGTTAGATATCAGCATTATGTAGTTATCAGTAATTGTGTTTAGATTTTAGACATATTTTTATGAATTTTTAGGAACTCTTGTGTGTTGGTGGTGGTAGGAACTCTTGTGTGTTGGCGGTGGTAGGAACTCTTGTGTGTTGGTGGTGGTAGGAATTCTTGTGTGTTGGAGGTGGTAGGAACTCTTGTGATATACATCATGGGTCTAGGACTTTCATACTTCCAGGAGCTCTACTGCCACTACAAGAGGTCGGATCGAGTAACTGAGTGTTGATGCACAAATGGCAGGTCAGGACATACAAAAAACATATATACATCATGGGTCTAGGACTTATGGATGCTGAGATCTAGGGTGATGACAGACGGACGGACGGACAGACGGACAAAACGGATACAATAGCGCATTTCGACTTCTCGAAAATGCGCTAAAAATTGTATTTTAGAGGTGGAGCGGTAATATTGGTTCATAACAATGACAATGTACAAATCTCATACTATGAGTCATTGTATAGTGTGCAAATTACGTAGCGTGTAATACATACATTCTACGGGTTATACCTCAGCTTACTGACTGGGGACACCTGTAATATCCGTATAACACTAGAGCTGAAAATTAAAAATTAAATCCCTTATAGTGCGAGAGAGACTACTGATTCAAACCTGAGAACTGTTGTTTTGTGAGCATTGACTGTTACGTGGATGAAACGTTTTCATCAATCACAGACGACAAGATGAAATCTCTGGGACTCAGTCGTCAAGTCAGCAGACGTGATTTTTTGTAAAGAAATTCCAATAGAATAATCCGGGTTTTGATGTTAGAAATAGAGAGGTGGAAATAGGAAATAGAGAGGTGGAAATAGGGAAATTGACTTTAAACGTTTTAAATTTCTACGGGAAATAATTTTTTAAAACTCAAATACGAAGTATAAACATACACATTTAATATCTAGATCTTTATTATTCCCAAATCAATATTCACATTTATAAAGTCTATAAATCTGTGTAAAAAGTACATGTCCACATAACGTTTCCACCTTTAAACAAAACCCCAATATATCCATTTCCACATATCCACGCCAACATACTATAGTGTCCAGACATACTATAGTGTCCAGACATACTATAGTGTCCAGACATACTATTGTGTCCAGACATACTATTGTGTCCAGACATACTATTGTGTCCAGACATACTATTGTGTCCAGACATGCTATTGTGTCCAGACATACTATAGTGTCCAGACATACTATTGTGTCCAGACATACTATTGTGTCCAGACATACTATTGTGTCCAGACATACTATTGTGTCCAGACATACTATTGTGTCCAAACATACTATATTGTGTCCAGACATACTATTGTGTCCAGACATACAACTGTCAACAACACATTATTCAGCACCAACTTTGACTCTCTAAACAAGACCGATTTTACTGAACATTTGTCGGTCTATTTACCCATTTGTCAGCTACGCTCTTCATCAGACGCACACATTTTCTGTGTTCCTAAGACACACTCAAACATTTAACAAAAGATCTTTCACGTTTTTACCCCCCCCCCAAACAATGGAATATTCTACCATTACACATTCGTAGTTAGTATTTTAGTGTAAATCCCTGTTTACCCAGTTACGTGCGGATGTACCGCGCTATAGAAACGATCAAACTACTATGATTAGAATCTTTTTTTTTAATCTGTTAGCCTTCTTCCTATCGTCTGGCCACTCTACGATCCTGACTATGATGAAGAAGACTTTTGTGACGTAACAAGATGGACTTGTCCAGAGGTTACCTGTGGCTCCTGGTCATCTACAGTCAATGTCTACAACAAGTACGAGGTAAGTTGTCAATGTCTACAACAAGTACGAGGTAAGTTGTCAATGTCTACAACAAGCACGAGGTAAGTTGTCAATGTCTACAACAAACACGAGGTAAGTTGTCAATGTCTACAACAAACACGAGGTACGTTGTCAATGTCTACAACAAGTACGAGGTAAGTTGTCAATGTCTACAACAAACACGAGGTAAGTTGTCAATGTCTACAACAAGCACGAGGTAAGTTGTCAATGTTTACAACAAACACAAGTTTAGTTGTCAATGTTTACCACAAAGACATGTTTAGTTGTCAATGTTTACAACATAGACAAGTTTAGTTGTCAATGTTTACAACAAACAGGAGGTAAGTTGTGAATGTTTACAACAAAGACAAGTTTAGTTGTCAATGTTTACAACAAAGACAAGTTTAGTTGTCAATGTTTACAACAAAGACGAGTTAAGTTGTCAATGTCTACAACAAACACAAGTTAAGTTGTCAATGTTTACAACAAACACGAGGTAAGTTGTCAATGTCTACATCAAACACGAGGTAAGTTGTCAATGTCTACAACAAACACAAGTTTAGTTGTCAATGTTTACAACAAAGACAAGTTAAGTTGTCAATGTCTGCAACAAACACAAGTTTAGTTGTCAATGTCTACAACAAAGACAAGTTAAGTTGTCAATGTCTACAACAAACACAAGTTAAGTTGTCAATGTTTACAACAAAGACAAGTTTAGTTGTCAATGTCTGCAACAAACACAAGTTAAGTTGTCAATGTCTGGAACAAACACGAGGCAAGTTGCCGTGTGCAGGCCTTATTTGATTACACGCCCAGGCAAAAAAATTGTGATTTCAGCTGTTCTAAGATTTCATATGTTTAGATAAAAAACGCATTAATGTGACGTCATGGAGTAAGATCACCATTCAGCTTTCTTCATTGGAAAATATATTTCTTTGGCATGATGCTATTGGACTAAATCAGCAATTAGCATGACGTCATTTGATAAAATCAGCCGTGAGAAGAGGAAGCCAATTTGTTTTTAAAATATGAAATTATTTTTTCTTATTGCTCGGTTTATTTTTATACTTTTAAGTTGGAAATATACGGGCACTTGGAAGCGGTCGTGACCTTTCACGTTTGAACCCTACGCACCTCACAGACAGGATAGTTCCTTGGATTGCTTTCTCGTGTCAACACTCTTCTTACAAGAGAAAGAAATTCAAATGGGTCGGGGAGGCTATAAAATAGCCACCCACCCACCCCAACCACCCCACTCCAACCGACCNCCCAACCTACCCCACCCCAACCACCCCCATCCCACCCAAACCAAAGTAAATCAAGGCTCGATATATTAATCTGTGAAGATGAGTTCTGTTGAGAGTTGAGGAATATGGAAGGTGGGCTTAGAGAGATGGGGAGGGTTGTCTGTTTTGGGGTGGACTGGGAATGGATAATCTCCCTGTGGTCAGAAGGATTGATGGCCCTGGACAATAGTGTAAACGTTGTGATAGATGGTTGGGATGAATAGTTTCACAGAGTGTATGCATTACAAGAATCTAACAGTTAAAACTAAGCTCACCTGTGTCATTCATGTCATTCATGTCATCTTTCACCTATGTCATCCATGTCATCTGTCACATATGCCATCTATGACATCTGTCACTTATGTCATCCATGCCATCTGCCACTTATGTTATCCATCTTATATGTCACATATGTCGTCTTCGTCTATGTCACATGTCACCTATTTCATCCGTGACATCTGTCACTATGTCATTTATGTCATCTCTCACATATGGCATCTGTCACCTAAGTCATCTATGTCATTTGTCGCATATGTCATCCATGTAATCTGCCAACATGTCATCTATGTCATCTAAGAAAAACCATGCCCTTTGTCACCTATGTCATCTAAGTCATCCATGTAATCTGCCAACATGTCATCTATGTCATCTAGGTCATCCATGTCGTTTGTCACCTATGCCATTCATGTCATCTAAGTTTTCCATGTCATCCGTCACCCATTTTATCTATGTTATCTACTATAAAATATGTCCAGACCAACAGACCCATTCGTGAATTGTAGAACATGACATGACATGGTCACGTATGATAAAGTATAACATGATATATGTCAGTCATGTTATGTGCATGTCATCTCAACGAAGGGAATATCATCAAAAAAATGTCAGGTGGTTCGAAGTAAGATCAAATATTTAGCTTATCTCTGTTCCATGGGTCGTGACAATCTGACATGGGTCAGGAACAATGACAGATCTATGGGTCATGACAACCTGACATGGAAGTCAGGAACATTGTCAGTTCTATGGGTCGTGTCAACCTTACATGGAATTCAGGAACATTGACAGTTCTCATCTTAATTTAGGTGGTACTACAGCCCTGGTCTCTTCACACACACACACAAACTTAAGTACAGTGGCGTAGCTAGAGGGGGGCGGTGGGGGCGGTCCGCCCCAGGCGGCACACATTTTGAGGGCGGCGTTTGAGGGCAGTTAAAAAGTACAGACATTTCCGACTACCGCCCTTTAATTTTTTGAAGGGATAAATCCAAGGTGAAAAAAAATATAAATAATATTGAGTCTTAACTAACGGGTCGAACAACATTTGTTTGATTACATATTGGTTTTTAAAACTAGCGCAAACTCGTACAAAAATTTGAGATCGCTCAAAAAATGGTTTGTTTGGAAAATCAATCGGTATACGTAACAGATATATGAAAACAATACACAAAAACACTTCACCGCTGTGCAGAAAAATATGTCCTATTAATATCGCCACGTCAATTTTTGCATAAAGTTTCCACATTTTTACTTGCAAGTAGTAACTTATGTTACTGTTTCAGTTTTCACAACGGTATTGTAAGGGAATTATTAAAATTTAAAATTATTTCGTTTTTATTGCATTAAAGTAGCACAATTTAAAATACTTTTTTTTAAAATAAAATGTTACGCCTATACAATTGAAGTAATGTGCAAATAATTTGTTTTATGACAAGACCATTGAACAAGATATTACAAATAATTTGAAAATTCGATAGCAGAAAACACGATTTTATTCTATGAAAGTTAGTAAAGTAAATGTATAAATATGTTTATATACTAATTTATACAATTTCTTTGTAAAAAAAATAATTTATCTATCAATACAAAATAAAAGCATATTGATTTGGTAATTTTTTTTGGAATGAGTTGCCTCGTTTGGGGGGGGGATGGATCTGCGACCTTAGTTGCTATATTTTGGCCTTTAAAAAAGTATATTGTATTTTTATAAGTGTGTTTATTTTATTTTTATGCGGCCTCTTTTATTATGCTTATATAAGTATGGTAATAATGGTATGCAATGATAAAATGTTTCCCACCATTTTTCGCTTCAATTACAATTATTTATTCATGTTTATTTAATTCATAAAAACCCATCGTATGATTGACTTAATAAGGGGTCACCCATAAATGACTTCACGTTATTTTGGCTGATTTTTTACCCCTCCCCCATCGTCACACGTCGTCATAAAAACTTAGACTCGTTTTTCCATATGACTTCACAAAGCTTTGGCCAACCCCCCCCCCCCCAATAAAACCGTATTTTCTATTTGAAAATGAGCATGTTTAAAATTAATTTTTTGTCATTTGAATTTGTTTTTAGTGTAAGGCTGCACTATAATATTGTAACACACGTGAAGCCATGTAAAACGTCATTAAATAAAGTGTCATTAATCAAATATTTAAGTGTAATTTTTATTTAAGTTGCACGTTTTTGTGACGTCAAATTTACTGAACATTCCCTCTCGTCATAATGCGGCAATTCCCCGCCCGGGGCGTGACGTCATTAATGGATGGCCTCTAAAAAAGGGCGTCAACTTGGAGACCGCCCCAGGCGGCAAAAGTCCTAGCTACGCCACTGCTTAAGTAAATAAGGAGACCCCTCAACCGCCTCCCACACACACACAACTTTGCGGGTTGATAACGTTATTTTTATATTTAATATCTTTCAGTTTATTTATAATCATGACCACAGTAAAATAAGTACCTTCAACTTTGACCCATGGACTGGAGGTCATAAATCATTCATTGAATTTATTACGATTGATTGATTAATTCAATGAGTTGACCTCTGATAGAATGATTGATTGACTGAGGTGACCTCTGATCGTATGATTGATTGACTGAGGTGACCTCTGATCGTATGATTGATTGACTGAGTTGACCTCTGATTTAATGATTGATTGACTGAGTTGACCTCTGATCTAATGATTGATTGACTGAGTTGACCTCTGATCTAATGATTGATTGACTGAGTTGACCTCTGATCTAATGATTGATTGATTGAGTTGACCTCTGATCTAATGATTGATTGACTGAGTTGACCTCTGATCTAATGATTGACCTCTGATCTAATGATTGATTGACTGAGTTGACATCTTGTCGTTTGATTGATTGACTGAGTTGACCTCTGATCACGTGATTGTCATCCAGGTGCTGTTCAAATGTCCCATGAGAAGCGGCTGATCAAAGACCTGATCGGTAACTACAGTGAGCGGGGTAAGATGGGGCGGCCAGTCCAGGAACAAAACGACAGCATTGAGATTAAGTACGGCATGTCGCTCATACAAATAGTGGACTTGGATGAGAGGAACCAGATACTGACCACCAACGTGTGGCCGACATATGTAAGTAGTGATCTGTGTAAGTTTGTCAGATATGTCACAATTTAATTACGCACACATGTAAACATAGCACATGTAAGTGTCATTTATAAAGTAGCATCAAATGTAAGTGTTATTTGTAAAGTAGCATCAGATGTGTCATTTGTAAAAAAGCATCACATGTAAGTGTCATTCGTAAAGTAGCATTAAATGTCATTGGTCGATATATGTAGTTAGACACATGTACATGTTCAAATCTTTAATTAGTCATGAATTTCAATGTTGACAAATGCAAGTGGTCCATAAGTCAATATTGACCACTCTACGTTGTCACATATGTAAAATTGATGAAGTGTAAGTTGTCACATAAGTCAATATTGGTCAGTGTAAGTTGTCACATATTTCGATATTGAAAAGTCTAACTTTTTGACACTTGTCAATTTAGACAAATGTAAGCTGTTACAAATGTATGTAGTGAATTATGTAACTAGTCACATATAAAATAAGTGAATGGCGACACATTTATCTGGACATTAAATGCACGCTCGTAAAATATGCAAGATGTCAAAGTATGTCAAATGTCAACTCAACATATAGTGTCATGATGTTATATCATTAGTATATGTAGTGGACAATAAACGAGAATGGTCAATATATATACAATTGGTCAAAATATACAAAAACTGATCAGTATATACGATAACTGGTCAATATATATAAGTGGTCAATATATATAAGAATTGGTCAATATATACAACAACTGTTCAGTATATACAATTACTGGTCAATATATACAACAGGTCAGTAAATACAAAAACTAGTCGATATATATAACAATTGGTCAATATTTACAACAACTGTTCAGTATATACAATTACTGGTCAAAATATACAACAGGTCAGTATACATATAAAAACTGGTCAGTATATATAACAACTGGTAAGTATATATAACAACTGGTCAGTATATATAACAACTGGTCTGTATATATAACAACTGGTCAGTATATATAACAAATGGTCAGCATAAATAACAATTGGTCAATATATATATATAGCAACTAGTCAGAATATAAACCAATAGCAAGTGCCAATGAATAGTATTTAGGAGTAGCTACAAATGAGCAAAACATTTCTGATATGGTAATAGAACAATAAATATCTGTTTCTTTATACCTATACATTATGTCTTCTCTATGCCTCATTGTTGTGTTGTTTCCTGGCAAGTTATGGAAGGACATCTACCTGGCATGGAATGAGTCTGAGTACGGGAACATCACAACAGTGCGTGTCAATAGTGAGGATATTTGGAAACCTGACATCAAACTGTACAACTAGTAGGTAGACAAGGGAGGTTACCTGGTCAGGGGTTATGGGAGGGGGTCATGGGGTGTAGGGGTAATGGAGAATAAGGAGGTCATGGAGTGTAGGGGTTGTGGAGAGTATGGGTCATGGAGTATAGAGGTCATGGAGAGTAAGTGGTCATTGAGAGTAGGGATCATGGAGTTTAGGATTCGTGGAGAGTAGGGGTCAAGGTGATTGGGGTAAAGGTAATTAGGGTCAAGGTGATTTGGGTCAGGGAGAGTTGGGGTCAATGAAATTGAGGGTCAAGCAGATAAGAGTCTGGGCGGTCGAGAAAATTTGGGTCACGTATATTGACAGAGGGAGGAGCCATGAAGTGAAAGATCATGGAAAGTAGCCAATGAGGAACAGGGGACTAGAGGTGGAGTCAATTTGTGTTAGAGTTGTTTAATTCCTTTTGTGGTGAAAGGAAGATAAGGGCATAGTGAAGGATGTATGGGATTAGAAGTAATAGTAGGGAATAGATTAAATGGTTTCTACTAACAAGAGAAGGGATGAAGGCGGTTAAATGGCGCCTCAAAACCAGTAGCTTCGGGTAGATGAGACTAGTTAACCATGGCTGGTAGCTCATCTAGGAGAGGGAAACTCTTACTTTAAACCTCCACTGCCTTGCGGCTAGACCCACACGGGAAAACTAGGGGAGTAAACCCCGACAGAAAATCAGGGAATGGACCTCCTAAGGCGGTCTGCTTTTTAATCAATTTGCATTCCGGCAGCTCCTGCGACGTAAATTTAGCCAAGCCGTATCGACATTTGTTGTTCCCTTTGAGCCACCATTGGCGTGGAGAAAGGGAATCTGCTGTATGGGCAGCAGCTAGTTCTCCATATTACCCGCCCAGGCTTGCATCACCTCTAAGGAGGACACTCCAGCGTCACCGAAAGGCGTCGACAAAACACGGGAAGCAGCAGTTACCGGTTATAAGCCAAAGCTCAATTGACGTAGAGCTAGGCGCCAGGGGCTGCTTCCGACGGTGGGAGAGACTACCAATGTCTCACTGGACAGCTACCGCCCGCCTCAAACTGGGCAGACCCCAGTCAAATAGGTGCTATCCCGTCATGACCTGCCTTCTCAACTGGGTGCGTGGAGATTGGAGTACCACTCAACAAGTGGGCCACTAAGCCCTGCACCAAGAAAAACATAAAATAAAAAAAGACCCCAGCTCTTCGAATTGCTAGCTGGAACGTGAGGACTACGTGTCCCGGCATCACTGATGATCTGCAGTCCATAAACGACACACGGAAGACAGGAATAATTGACAGAGAACTCAAAAGGCTAAAGATTGACATCGCATGCCTTCAGGAGACCAGGCTCTCAGACAACGGTTCACTCAAAGAGGCCAATTACACCTTCTTCTGGCAAGGCAGACCAAAAGACGAACCTAGACAGCATGGTGTAGGTTTCGCTGTTAAGAACACGCCGCTACCATCCATTGAACCCCCGTCATCAGGCATGGAGAGAATCCTCACTCTAAGAGTCAAAACAGCTGTGGGCCCAGCAAACATTCTTAGTGTGTATGCCACAACCCTCTATGCAACTCCGGAAGAAAAGGGCCAGTTCTATGGAGAGTTACACCAGGCAATAGCCAGCATCCACAAAGACAAGGCAATCTATCTCCTAGGAGATTTTAATGCTAGGGTGGGGAGCGACCACGAAGCCTGGCCTACATGCCTTGGACTCTTTGGAAGAGGAAAAATCAATAAAAATGGACAGAGGCTTCTGGAATTGTGCTGCTCACGAGACTTGTGTGTGACCAATACTTTCTTCAAGTGCAAGGATATACATCAAGTATCTTGGAGGCACCCTCGATCCCGCCAATGGCACCAGCTGGACCTCATCATCACCAGGCGTGCACAATTAGCTAGCGTCCTACTCACTCTCAACTATCACAGTGCCGACTGTGACATGGATCACTCCTTTTTCGCCAGCAAAGTACGAATTATGAGGAAACATTCGTACCACACCAAGAAAAAAGGTTGCCCACGCTTCAATACCCTATGCATAAACGACCCTGCGATAACGCAGCTGTTCACAGCAAAGGTGAAGGAAGGTCTCTCAAATATGTCCCCATGCGTCACCATTGACTCCAAATAGACGCATCTCAGAGACACAATTTATACATCCGCAATACAAGCCTTTGGCACAATATCTCACAAAAACTCGGACTGGTTTGATGAACATTGGGATGAGATGAAACCTGTCACTGCAGCCAAAAGGAAAGCTCTTATGGCTTACAAGGAAAAACCTGCACCCGACATGTTGCATGCCTTAAAGACAGCAAAGTCACTTGCCCAAAAGGTTGCACGTAAATGTGCCAATGCCTACTGGCTTAACCTTTGTTCCAGCATACAATCAGCTGCAGACATGGGCAATGCAAAAGTCATGTACGAAAACATCAAAAAGGCAACGGGCCCCTTGACGTCCAAAGTTGCTCCCCTAAAGTCCAAAAATTGAGAAATCATCCAAGACCAGGCAGCACAGCTAAAACGGTGGGTTGAGCATTATCTGGAATTGTATTCAACAGTTACCACAGTCTCCAGCACTGTCGGCTATCCCCCTCACCTACTTACATTCATCAAGCAGTTCCATGAAAATATGCAAGGCACAGTGCAGTTCGATGGAGCTAAGTCAGAAGCCTTTCCAGTCAGCAGCGGAGTTAAACAAGGTTGTGTACTCGCACCAACACTGTTCGCAATATTCTTCTCTGTACTTCTTCGATACGCATTCAATGATAGCAGCGAGGGGATCTGGTAACACACCAGAGCTGATAAAGGACTTTTCAACACTGCCCGCCTCCGAGCCAAGACCAAATCGACATATGTCCTAAATCGTGAGCTACTATTTGCGGATGATGCGGCACTAACAGGACACACAGAAACTGGTTTGCAACAACTCGTGTCAAGCTTCGCCAATGCCTGCAAAGACAATCATCATGGCCCACGACACCCGACCTCCACCTACCATAAAAATTGATAATGAAAACTCGGAGGTTGTGGACAGCTTCACCTACTTGGGGTCCAAGGTCTCAAATACACTGTCCATTGAAGAAGAAATAAATAGCAGAATTGGCAAGGCAGCTGCCACAATGGCCACACTAAATAAGCGGATCTGGCAAAACACCAAGCTAACGGAGAAAACCAAACTGTGTGTCTATCGAGACTGTGTCATCAGTACACTACTATACGGAAGCGAGACATGGACCACCTATACATCCCAAGAGCGAAGCTTAACAGCTTCCATTTGAGATGCCTGCGACGTATCCTTGGTAATAAATGGCAAGACAAAGTGCCTAATAGTGAGGTCAAAACGCGTGCCAATACCCAAAGCATGTTCTCAATTCTTAGCGAAAGACGCCTGAGGTGGCTAGGACCTGTTAAAAGAATGAGCCCCGGCCAAGTCCCGAAGGACCTCCTATATGGTAAACTTGCCTCAGGAAGCGCCCAGGCTTCCGTTTTAAAGATGTCAGTCAAAGGGACATGCAAGCAGCCAAAATACATACAAGTGACTGGGAGTGTAAGGCAGATGACCGTTCTACGTGGCGCACGGTTGTCAAAGAAAGCGTGATAGTAGCCGAGAAGGGAAGAATGGAGGAGGCTGCAGACAGAAGAGCTAGGAGAAAGGCCAAGGCATTTGGATGCACAGAACTCGTGTGTAAAAACTGTGGTAAAGACTGTCACTCAAGCATAGTACTGCACAGCCACTCGAGGAAATGCAACCCAACCTAACGGTGATGCACCATCGTCTCGCGAGACGGAAGGATGCCGATAAAAAGATGAAATGGTGGGCAATAGATGTAATAGTGTGGGAATAGATGAAATAGTGGGGAATAGATGAAATAGTGGGGAATATATGAAAAAGTGGAAAATAGATGTAATAGTGGGGAATAGATAAAATAGTGGGGAATCGATGAAATAGTGGGAAATAGATTTAATTGGGGGAAAGATGGAATAATGATTAAAATATGAATGGGTTATCGGTAATATTATTTCATAATGTCAATTATTTTTGAATTATCTGAGGTCATTATATGTGACGTCAGATTAAGCGAGATGAATACCGGCATTAAGTGAAACATTTCATACAACAATTGATTGATAGGTGGGCTAAATAAAGTGATACAAGATTAGACAGCTACTGATAGTCTCTGTCTTGACCTCCTCAGTGCTGACTCTAAGTCTCTGTCTTGACCTCCTCAGTGCTGACACTAAGTCTCTGTCTTGACCTCCTCAGTGCTGACACTAAGTCTCCCTATTGACCTCCTCAGTGCTGACACTTAGTCTCCCTATTGACCTCCTCAGTGCTGACACTAAGTCTCTGTCTTGACCTCTTCAGTGCTGACACTAAGTCTCTGTCTTGACCTCCTCAGTGCTGACACTAAGTCTCCCTATTGACCTCAGTGCTGACACTTAGTCTCTGTCTTGACCTCCTCAGTGCTGACACTAAGTCTCTGTCTTGACCTCCTCAGTGCTGACACTAAGTCTCTGTCTTGACCTCCTCAGTGCTGACACTAAGTCTCTCTTGGCTTCCTCAGTGCTGACACTAATTCTCTCTCTTGACCTCCTCAGTGCTAACACTAAGTCTCTGTCTTGACCTCCTCAGTGCTGACACTAAGTCTCCCCCTTGACCTCCTCAGTGCTGACAATAAATCTGTGTTTTGACCTCCTCAGTGCTGACACTAAGTCTCTGAATTGACCTCCTCAGTGCTGACACTAAGTTTCTTTCTTGACCTCCTCAGTGCTGACACTAAGTCTCTACCTTGACCTCCTCAGTGCTGACACGCGCCTGGAAGAGAAGCGAGAAGCTCTGTGTGTACTGAGCAGCAATGGTGACGTCGTATGGATACCTCAGGCAGTCTTCAAGAGCTCCTGCTCCATAGACATACGTCACTTCCCGTTTGATGTCCAGCGCTGTGACATGAAGTTTGGATCGTGGACGTATGACGGATTAAAGCTGGACATGCAGGTCAGTTATGGTCAATTATAGTCAGTTAACACAAGTAGACATACATCTGATATAGAATACTTGCTCAGTTATCAAAAGTAGACATTCATGAGAAATAACGAATGTAGACCCTCAGATAAAGAATGAAGACCCTAAGATAAAGAATGAAGTCCCTTAGGTTAGAAAAAACATTCAGCTTAGATGGTAAAATGTAACATCATGGGATATATCAACTGTTTGTCTGAGGTGAGAAATGTATACAAAAACTATGACAACAAATTTTTTGATGATAATCGTTTACGTTATTCGGAAGATGTGATAAAAAGATTTTTGCCCAGATTTGACAAGTCATCAAATGAATTTATTAGAGCGGCATGTGAAATAATGTATAAAATAGCACCCTTACTTTTACAAGAGTCAATAAATGTTAATGGTTGTACAAGTTCATGATCCCACAGCTTAGCACAAACTCACAGCTCACGCCCCAGCCTAGACCCAAATTTTATCCATCAGTCAGTTTCCCTCAGTTCCCTTATCTCAATGTCCCATCATGTATCCTTGTCTCTATCTCCCACAGAGCTCCCTTATCCCAATGTCCTACCTTGTCTCTATCTCCCTCAGCTCCCTTATATCAATGTCCCACCTTGTATCCTTGTCTCTATCTCCCACAGAGCTCCCTAATCCCAATGTCCCACCTTGTCTCTATCTCCCATAGTTCCCTTATCCTAATGTCCCACCTTGTCTCTATCTCCCACAGTTCCTTTATCTCAATGTCCCACCTTGTATCCTTGTCTCTATCTCCCACAGAGTTCCCTTATCCCAATGCCCCACCTTGTCTCTATCTTCCTCAGTTCCCTTATCCCAATGTCCCACCTTGTCTCTATCTCTCTTAGCCTAATGTCCAACCTTGTCTCTATCTCCCTTATCCCAATGTCCCAACTTGTCCCTATCTCCACAGCTCCCTTATCCCAATGTCCCACATTGTATCCTTGTCTCTATCTCCCACAGGTCCCTTATCCCAATGTCCCACCTTGTATCCTTGTCTCTATCTCCCACAGAGCTCCCTTATCCCAATGTCCCACCTTGTCTCTATCTCCCACAGTTCCGTTATCCCGATGTCCAGGGGTTCGAGATGGACGACTACATTGTCAGCAATGAGTGGGACATCATAGAGTCGACGGCCAAGAGGAATGTCAAATATTACCCGTGCTGTCCGGAGCCCTTTGTTGACCTCGTCTTTAGCTTGACCATTCGCCGGAAGGTGGCGTTCTACAGCTACATCCTGATACTGCCCTGTGTCCTGCTGTCCAGTCTGACCCTTGTCCTCTTCTGGCTACCACCAGAATCGCCGGCCAAGATGCAGTTAGGTAAGTAGCATTATGTGTGTTTTGGGAAGGGGCATGAAGCAGCCAAAATACATACAAGTGACTGGGAGTGTAAGGCCAAAGACCAATCTATGTGGCACACAGTTGTCAAAGAGGGTGTCATACTAGCCGAGGAGCGAAGAATGGAGTAGGCTGCAGACAGAAGAGCTAGGAGAAAGGCCAAAACATTTGGAAGAACAGAACTCGTGTGTAAAAACTGGGGTAAAGACTGTCACCCAAGGATAGGACTGCACAGCCACTCGAGAAAATGCAACCCAACCCAACGGTGATGCACCATCGTCTCGCGAGACGGAATTGTGCCGAATATAAATATGCACCATTTTGTTTGGGGAGGGGGGTTGGGGAGATATGAGAGTGTTACACACGTTCTAATCTATTGCATGGCAACCCCAATAACCTACAAGTGATTTAAAACCTGTGGACACCCGAGGAAAGGACTTACTTGCAAGACATTGGTTGTCTAGACCCGGTAGTGCATACCTGGCTATAGGGATAGTATTTGAATTTGCCGAATGACACGAGCCCTAAACAACTTCACACATCTTGGAATAAAGGGGCAATAAATACATGAATATATTAATAAATTTAATGATAACTGTGATTATTTGGATAGCGATTAGACCAAACCCTTGTGACGTCATTTATTTGTGATTCACACAAGAGTGTCTTCTGTTAGGATGTTAGGTAGTGAAGAGGAGATTCGGAAGTTTATAACGTAGATCTATAATTAGAACAAATCAAGGAAATGACGTGTAGCAATAATTATTTATGGTCACCAGAACGAGGCTACGCTGTACACAATACATCTTATATTCTACCTTTAGTTGTTAATTAAAGAGAAAACTATGAATATATGTCTATTATTTTAAGACTTTTCTTGGGTACCTGTGGTGTACGTGTTAACAGCTCAATTGAATTTAATGTTGCTGAATTCATTGTTGAAAATTTGAACTATCTCTTGTCCTAAATCAGAGGCGATCTGACAGACGAGAGAGAAACTCCAGGCCTAAATCCCAACACTTTCTTTTATTCCCCAGGTATGAATATTTTTGTTGCTTTCTTTGTTCTACTCCTGCTACTGGCTGAATCAACACCACCTGCCGCATCCAGTATCCCACTTATAGGTAAGTCAAACCAACCATCCCACTTATAGGTAAGTCAAACCAACTATCCCACTTATAGGTTAGTCAAACCTACCATCCCACTGATAGGTAAGTCAAACCAACAATCCCACTTATAGGTAAGTCAAACCAACCATCCCACTTATATGTAAGTCAAACCAACCATCCCACTTATAGGTAAGTCAAACCAACCATCCCACTTATAGGTAAGTCAAACCAACCATCCCACTTATAGGTAAGTCAAACCAACCATCCCACTTATAAGTAAGTCAAACCAACCATCCCACTTATAGGTAAGTCAAACCAACCATCCAACTTATAGGTTAGTCAAACATACCATCCCACTTATAGGTAAGTCAAACCAACCATCCCACTTATAGGTAAGTCAAACCAACCATCCCACTTATAGGTAAGTCAAACCAACCATCTGACATCCCACTTAAAGGTAAGTCAAACCAACCATCCGACATCCCAGTCCTAGGTAAATGGTTGCTTTTATTAACTAGTACTCAAATCAAAATCTTTTAATGACACACAATGTATTGTCTCATGAATGTAACAAAGGCTCACATTCTAATATTCTATCTCAACATTCTATGATTCTATCTCAACATTCTATGATTCTATCTCAACAATCTATTATTCTTTCTCAACATTCTTTAATTCTATCTCAACAATCTATGATTCTATCTCAACAATCTATGATTCTATCTCAACACTCTATGATTTTATCTCAACAATCTATGATTCTATCTCAACAATCTATGATTCTATCTCAACAAACTATGATTCTATCTCAACACTCTATGATTCTATCTCAACAATCTATGTTTCTATCTCAACAATCTATGATTCTATCTCAACAATCTATGATTCTATCTCAACAATCTATGATTCTATCTCAACAAACTATGATTCTATCTCAACATTCTATGATTCTATCTCAACAATCTATGATTCTATCTCAACTCAATCCAGGTGCTTACTACTGCCTCAACATGATTCTCATCACACTGTCCACTATGCTGTCCGCTGTTGTGGTCAACATGTACTTCCATGGTCCAGGCACAAAAGTTCCCAGGATGTTTAGAAGGGTGAGTACGTGTCAGGTCGAAGTGGTATTAACCCATGCTGTTACCATGGAAATGATTAGTTTATTCATCAAATAATCTCAGTTTTAATTTTGGTACTATGATTGCTGTAATGGTACAATGGATGCTGTTAAAGGTACAATGGATGCGGTTCTTGGTACAATGGATGCTGTTAAAGGTACAATGGATGCGGTTCTTGGTACAATGGATGCTCTACTTGGTTCAATTGATGATGTACTTGGTGAAATTGATAATGTACTGGGTACAACGAATGCTGTACTTGATAGGAGGTATGCTTTACTTGGTACAATGACATTACAATGGATGCTGTACTGGGTACAATGATAGTACAATAGATGATGTAGTTCTGACAAGCTGTTGCTTACATACAGAAACAATCAATAATCAAATTATTCGCATTCCTTTACAATGGCTTGACTCACTATTCACGTAGACTTGTGTTTGGGTGGGGGGGGGGGTTGATGTGAGTTTAAACAGTTGGCATGACAGGGGCGGAGTACGACAGATTCGTTATGTGGAGTCTATATCATAAGGATTTTAAAAATGTCGTCCAACAATATTTAACAATTTGTTAACAGTTCTAAGGCGTAGCATAGATTGACATGTTACTGTATACGTGTGTTAAACTTTATATAAAACTTTGAGGCTAGCATTATTTTAAAGTACTAAAGTGAAGAGACAAAAAACGTCAACTGGTTCCACAGCAACGACTTCCTCAATCCACTCCAACAACTCACCCCCCCCCCCAAATCTAATGGCACATTTCAAAAAACACACAAGTACCCGATGTTTGTACAGCACCAACTCTTAACTCTGTGGTCACGAATATGAGTGACCCGGGGCGCCTGAGAGGTCAGTCACTTGGGGCTGCCTACTTGACGGACTCGGGCAACTCAGAACTTACTTATGTATACAACTCTTCAGTCCTATCACATCCCGTGCACTCCATTCCCCCCCCCCCCCCCCCCCCCCCCCCCCCCACACACACACTTTCCTAACCCTCTTACACAGAAACTTTCAGGGTTCATCTTATCTCCGGCCAAAGAAGTTTATAATCCACGTATTAAATGTTACTAGGTTATTTTAAGATTAGTAATAACAATTGTAAGAATAATGAAGAGATAAAAAATATTTTTGAAACGAAATGTTTGTACAATAAATCTGTCAACAATTTGTTATGGATTGGCCTAAGTCCACAAAGTTCACAAATTGAATTAGAATTAACGACGATAATATGTATGATAAGAACAAAGATAAGATAAGAACAAAGATAAGATAAGAACAAAGATAAGATAAGAACAAAGATAAGATAAGAACAAATATAAGATAAGAACAAAGATAAGATAAGAACAAAGATAAAATAAGAACAAAGATAAGATAAGAAAAAAGATAAGATAAGAACAGAGATACAATGTAAAATGAGCATCACGTTCTGGTGAGACGACTCCAAAAAACAATAAACTTGATATTTTTTCATATAATATAAAGTCCAAATTTACTAACCGGATGTTCTACTATTATATTGCAGCGATGAAATCTCAAGGCCAATAACACGTTTGCATAAAAAAATATTGTTTACAAAGTAAAGAGTTAAATTTAACGTTAAATAAAACAATGTCAACTCCAATGTCTTGTGTTTTCTGTGTTTGGTTTGATCGTTACATAACCCTCAATCCCAGTCACCACCTCCACCCATACAACCCTACCACCACCCATACCACACTACCACCACCTCCACCCATACCACCCTACCACCACCTCCGCCCATACAACACTATCACCACCTTCAACCATACCACCATACCACCACCTCCACCCATACCACCCTACCACCACATACGTCCATACCACCCTACCACCACCTCCGCCCATACCACCCTATCACCAATCATACCACCCTACCACCAACTATACCACCCTACCACCACCTTCACCCATAACACCCTACCACGAACCATACCACCCTACCACCAACCTTAACATCCTACCACCAACTCCGCCCATATCCCCTACCACCACCTCCACCCATACCACCCTACCTCCACCTCCACCCATACCACCCTACCACCACCTCCACCCATACCACCCTACCACCACCTCCACCCTACCACCACCTCCACCCATACCACCCTACCACCACCTCC
>MUZC01000569.1:270647-387511 GCA_002072015.1 Radix auricularia | reverse complement strand
GGGGGGGTCGACGATTTTGTGACGACGCGTGACGTAGGGGGGGAGGGGGTAAAAAATCGGCCAAAATCGCGTGACGTCATTTATGGACGGCCCCATACAGGTTGTGTTGATATATAACATACAGGTTTTACTGATATATAACATTGTTAAAATAGATCATATGATAAAATGAGGAGATTTTATGTTTCATTTCGGCCATCTTTAAACAAACATTCTACATGGTGACATTTCTTCGTTATTAACATAAGAGGTTTTAAAAATATATTATTTTCACCTAAAAGTGCACGGGTCCCGAACTTATGGAGGAGGGTGATAAGGAGGAGACTTCAGACTACGCAGTAACCTATTCAATTAATTTTCACTATAACTCAATTTTAATTTTTAAATTGTGTCTTGGTTTTGAAATGTTATGAATAATATCTGTGAACTTAAGGATCAAATCAAGTTGTTATTCTTTGTTGTAAGTGGAATATGATTACAAAATTGTTTGAGAATAGTTGCAAATTTAGCAGATAACTCAGAACAGTAAAGAAAATTAAATAAAAAATAACTTTAAAAAAAAACAAAAAAAACTTTAGCTGCAACTTTAATAAAAAGAAACAAATATTGCTTTCCGAGATATTCTCGTGGCAGTTTGATCCAAATTTGAAAACTGATGATAAAAAAATAGTCTTGAAAATATTTGCTGTGTGGTCGGTGAATCTGAAGGTGGAATAAAAGAGCATTTAAAAGAGGAGATTACTGGGCATCTTGAACGCCTTGAAAACTAAATACAGAGTTACTTCCCTGTGCTGAATTGCAGGTTAGATTTTTGGAATTGAGGAATGATTTCTCCGCGCTTAACTTGTGTAAAGAAAAGTAGCACACAAAAATTTGTGTATGGTGTAGACTATAACATTCTAGCCTCAATGTCACGATGCTTACCTTTGGTTGTGTTGTCTTATTTATAGACGCTTCTTCTATACAGAAGATTATTGCGTCTGTTGTCAAGTGACACAGATATCATGGTCCATGGCTATGAGTATTCCATGCTATTCCCAGCCTCTATTTGTTTCCACATGAATGTTAGGTACCCATACGGAGCTGTGATGACTCGGGGACACTTTTGTCCCATGAAACCTTGACCATGGGTACGCCAGCCCAGTACCTGCACCGCACGACCACCGTACTCCAATATTTCCATTTGTACCAATTTAAAAATTGCATTCAATTAATTATTAACCACAATTTAAAATACTATTACATCGAATAACATAACTTTTTAAAAAATTTCCCATTTAAAATGTTTTTTTTTTTGCACTAATAATTGTACCGTGTTGTGATTTACTTTGCTTAGATAGTGTTGCCAAAAGAAAAATGATGAAAAATTGTGCTTCGGTGTTTACTCCTAGCAAACGTTGTCACAAAGCGCTCGAATTTACACATTGGTTACTTATATGGTGTACATATGAACAAATTGGTTTTTTCTATAGTGTAGATATGAACAAATTGGTAACTTATATAATGTAGATATGAACAAATTGGTAACTTATATAATGTAGATATGAACAAATTGTTAACTTATAGAGTTTACACATGAGCAAATTGGTTTTTTCTCTATTGTAGGTATGAACATTATACGATACAGAATATAAATGTTTTAGAGACAACATTTTTAAAAACTTCACAGCTAATTTATTTTTAGTAAATAAATAAATTAATGTCATCAAAATTTCAAAATATGGAACATAAACTGGCTAAATGGGAACATCAATATCATCTTCATCAATGGGGAACATATACTGGCTAACTGGGAACATTAATATCACCTTCATCAATTGGGAACATATACTGGCTAACTGGGAACATCAATATCACAATCATCAATGGGGAATATATACCGTCTACCTGGGAACATCAATATCACATTTTTCAATGGCGAACATATACTGGCTAAATGGGAACATCAATATTGTAACAGGATGACCGGTTCTGTTCTGACACCAATTTAATGTAACAGGCCGAGGTCCCCGTTTTCTCACTTTTTCGTGATTGACCTCATTTGTGCTTCTTCGTGGGCTTGTCTAACAGTATTCTCTTTCACACGATAATTCAATTCATAAATCAAGTCCAGGAAAAATGCTCTTTAATAATGCAATAGGAAATATGTACACTTATTTTACAGTATGCGACAATGTTTCTTATTCTTCTAGATTCTACTAATTACATCTCTGTCTCTCAACTCTTCATTTCTCACTCTAACAGAACACAGCATAGCCATCTCTCTCTGGCTCTTCAACCTCTCGTCTTCTCTCTCTGTGTTCCTCTCGTGACCACACACTCGTGACTTCTTTCCCTGGCCTCCTTTTGACCCTGACACACCACTTTTCACACGTGACATCCACCCTACTCCTTCAAAAAAAATGTTTTGCCAAAAAACATTTTTGGGTCATAACAAAAAAAAGTACACAGCAATTTAAAAACAACATTGTCTTTAACACTCACAACAAAAGTTTAACATTACAGAGGCGTTCATAGATTGTCACGCTTCAGCAATACAATTTCTGTTTTTCCAGTCTATTTATAGCTAGAAATATTAAGCATTAAATGCACAATGAACATTGTTTTTACAACAAGTCAAAAAATATTTTAAAATCTGACTAATGCATATAATCATCAGTTATGCTTGTCCATACTATACTATATTTAATTCATTGCTATTTTGAATCAACTTTACGACATATAAATATATTCTTTAATTTATAATATGCGGTGATCTCAAATGTTCCTTTATGGATACAAAGTAATTTGATCTGCTCTTAGCTGAAATAATGTATAACATTAATTACAAAATTAATCCACAGAAAAATTTTGTTATAAAAATAACATTACAACTGGTATTAATTCAAAATTATAGTTCTTCAATGGTTCATCAGTCTCTTAAAGGTTCAGTAATTCACCAATCACGAACATCAGTATTTCTGGTGACAATTACAAGTTCAGCATCTTGAATAAGTCGCTTGGCTTTTGAGATAGCATGTTTGCTTCCAAATAGTTTAACAAAACTTTGATTAGATGAGTCATAATCATGATAAATTTTTATCTGACAGTTACTGTCTCCTTAATTGTTTTTGTACTGATGAAGGCATGAGCCGAAACGTCTACCATTATTTGTATTAGTTGATAATAAAGCTTTAATTTATTGTTTCCTTACACAAATAGTCTGTGTAGTTTGTTTTTTGTTTTATTTTATAAAAAAGCTTTATGCAGTCCTATTCTGTATGATATATTACTGTCTCCTTCAATGTTTCTGATTCTGTATCCTCTACGACCAATTAATCTTCTTACTGTAGATGATTTTACTTTAATGGTCTCAGACTCATTATTACTATTTCTGTGATTCCAATAATCATCTCTTCTGCCATGTCTATGATTAACAATAGTGGTCACAATATTACCAGAGTTTGATTTTTCTGTTTTAATTTCTTCTTTGCCGAGTTTCATTTGTATTTCATGTAATGTTTTGCCTTCTCCTTGAAGTTTCTTGAAGTTTTGTTTTGATATACGTTGATTTCCTAAGACTATGCTGTCTTTAACTTCAGTGTCTAATTCTTCTTTTCTTTTCATTGAGGCTATGGTTTGTAAACTAGCACATATTTGAGTATTGTTTTCGTGCCATTCTTTATACATTTCATCTGTATAATCAACAACACCTTCAATGTTGCCTATAATTAGGTCGCAAATTGCATCTTTCAGAACTCTTGCTCTAACTTCACCATGAAACCAGGGTGTGTTGATGTTGATTATAGCAGTTGGGCAAACTATTTTTGTTCCATCGCCCATCGTTAGTGTGTCTGTTTTGCCATCATAATCTTCTTTTTCTACTATCTTGCTGTGTGCTACAATTGTTGTGCAACCTGAGTCCCGTTGACACGTGCATTTTTTGTTGTTGACATACACGGGGTAAAATTTAAGTCGTCCTTGTCTATTAATAGCTGCCATGGTATCACTGGCTCGTGTGTCTTCTCGATATATTTTTTCCTACTGTCCAAGTTTTGTTCATCATTTTTTCTATATGTTTGATTATAATTTCTGTATCTTGAATGAAATTCATATCTACCTCTCCATGATTTTTTGTTTTGATCATAATCTCTATAGTTTAAATTGTGACTATGTCTTCCTCTCCATGATTTTTTGTTTTCTCTTTCAAATTGACCCTGTCCATAACTTATTTCTATGTTGTTTCGTGTTGGGCTGACCTTGGGTGAAGTCTGTCCTTTGTTGAAATAACAGTGTCTTGCAAGGTGACCTCTCTTGCCGCAGTAGTAGCAAATGATTTCTGGTTTGTTGTTTTGGACTGTTGCCAAGAAATCATGTCTTTTGTCCAATTCAACTTCGGGATGTGAGTCCTTGAATGTTCTTAAAGAATTTGTTAGTTCAGTCTGTGTTCGAATTTTCTTGTCAGCTAAATAAGTGAATAATGCTGGTGTTGCGTTCTCCAAAAATTTATCTATTAACACCATGTCCAGTATGGCTCTGGGATCGTTGGTGTCTATGGCTGCCAGCTCTAGCCATTTTGTCAGTTTTACTTGCGCTTCATGCACAATTATGTGTGGGTCTTTGTCCCTTTTTATTCTAATTTCGTGAAATTCTCTTCTGTAGTCATTTTCAGATTTTCCAAAATGGAATAATAGGGCCTTTTTTTTACATTTTTGTAAATATTCCTATCATTTTTTGCTATACTGTTTTATGCCTCAAAAGCTTCCCCTGTAAGTTTTGTCATAAGCTGTGTAGGCCAATGTATTTCTTCAACTTCTTTTATATGCATAACTGATTCATAGTAGTCCAAATAAACATCAATCTTTTCCTTTTTGCTATAATATTTCCTAACTTTAATTGTTTCGTTTGGTGTTAACCTTTCATATGTGTTGTTACCTGGATTGTGATCTGATTGTTGTAAATCAATCTGTAACTTCAGATTTTCATTTTTCATTTTCATTTTTGAGTTGTTCTACTTGTAATCTTGCATTTCTTTCTTCTCTATCATTAACTTGGGCTTCTCTTACTTTCTCTTCAACGAATTCACGTAGTTCTTTGCCATGTAGTCCATATTTTTCACCTATGGCGGTAAATGTTTCATAATAATCCTTTTGAATTTGTTCACTTTAGGTGTCACTGAATATCACTTATATTACACAATGTTGAATTTATTAATAAGTAGCACACCGAAATTTATTTTAGGTAATGCTTTAGAAATGGTCTTGATCACAATTTTTCCCGAAAGAATGTAGCTTTCACTTCTGACACCAATGTATGTAACAATTTATGTGACGTGGGTATCGCTTCTGTCACTAAGCGCCCACTTCTGACACCAATGTAACAGGATGACCGGTTCTGACACCAATTTAATGTAACAGGCCGAGGGCCCCGTTTTCTCACTTTCTCGTGATTGACCTCATTTGTGCTTCTTCGTGGGCTTGTCTAACAGTATTCTCTTTCACAAGATAATTCAATTCATAAATCAAGTCCAGGAAAAATGCTCTTTAATAATGCAATAGGAAATATGTACACTTATTTTACAGTATGCGACAATGTTTCTTATTCTTCTAGATTCTACTAGTTACATCTCTGTCTCTCAACTCTTCATTTCTCACTCTAACAGAACACAGCATAGCCATCTCTCTCTGGCTCTTCAACCTCTCGTCTTCTCTCGCTGTGTTCCTCTCGTCACCACACACTCGTGACTTCTTTCCCTGGCCTCCTTTTGACCCTGACACAGCACTTTTCAAACGTGACAAATATCACCTTTATCAATGGGGAACATATACTGGCTTAATGGGAATATCAATATCAAAATCATCAATAGGGAACCTATAGTGGCTAAATGGGAACATCAATATCACAATCATCAATGGGGAACATATACGGGCTTAATGGGAACAGCACCATCACATTCATCAATAGGGAAAATATACCGGCTACGTTGGAACGTCAATATCACTTACATCAATGGGGAACATTTACTGGCTAACTGGGAACATCAATATCCCCTCCATCAATAGGGAACATATACTGGCTAACTGGGAACATTATATCACCTTCATCAGATTTCAGGTCTGGAACAATAACTTGCCCCTGTGACTCTCGTTTTTTCTCTATTGTTATTACTTACAGCCTTATTTCTTGACCATTCGTTAAGTCAATGGTAGACCGACCAGCCCGTAAACCTCACTGAGATTATGGTTAAACATGGGAGGCTAAACTCTGTAATGTGTTAATATGACACGGGGTACGGCCATTCCTACAATACTAAGGAGTGAGATTCCGCGATAATTATTGCATTGACTCCTATCACCTGTATTCTTATATAGTGTCACTATATTTAAATCCTTTAGATCCTCGGAGATGTAGCCCTGTTTCCAGCAGAGGGACAGAAGCTCGTGCAAATGTTGTAGTAAAGCGGACTCGCCAATCTTTGGAGTTTCTAATGGTATGCCATCATTCCCAGGGGTCTTTCCACAAGCTAGGCGGTACATTGCTTTGCTAAGCTCTTCGTGTGTGGGCACGACATCAATTTCTTCCATGAGTGGCATATCAGGGATGTCATCTATAGCGGTGCTGAAGACTGTGGTAACTGTAGCAAAAAGTTCCAGATAATGCTCAACCCACCTTTTTAGCTGCTCTGTCTCGTCTTGGATAATTACTCCACTATTAGGCTTTAGGGGGTCAACTTTGGAAGCCAAAAATCCACTTGCTTTTTTATATTTTAGTACATGGCTTTGGCATTCCCCATGTCTACAGCTGACTGTATGCTGGATCACAGGTTAAGCCAATAGGTATTTGCGCATTGATGTGCAACTTTTTGGGCATGTGACGGCTGCTTTTAAGGCATGCAACATGTGGGTGTAGAATTTTCTTTGTTTACCATCAGAGCTTTCCCTTTGGCTTCACTGACAGGTTTCATCTCGTCCCAATGTGCATTAAACGAGTCAGTGTTTTTGTGGATAGTAACCAAAGGCATTTAATACTGATGTATAGATCGTGACTCCGAGGTGCGTCCATTTGGAGTCAATGGTGTCGTGTGAGAACATCTTTGAGAGACCTTCATGCACATTTTCAGTGAATAGCTGGATTTTCACAGGGTTTTTCATGCAGAAGGTGTTGATGCGTAGACATCCCTTTTCCTTGGTGTGGTACGAGTTTTCCTCATTTTTCGTACCTTGGTTGTGTCAAGGTAGTGATCCATGTCATGTCACAGTCGGCACTGTGATAGCTGCGAGTGAGTAGGACGCTAGCTAATTGTGCACGCTTGGTGATAATGAGGTCCAGCTGGTGCCATTGGTGAGATCGAGGGTGTCTCCAAGATACTTGATGTATATCCTTGCACTTTCAGTGTGTGTTGGTTTATTTAAAGCAAAAACTCGTGAGCAGCACAGTTCAAGCAGCATCTGTCCGTTTTAATTTCTCTTTCCTCTTCCAAAGAGTCCAAGGCAGGTGGGCCAGGCTTCGTGGTCGCTCCCCACTCTAGCATTGAAATCTCTTAGGAGATAGATTGCCTAGTCTTTGTGGATACTGGCTACAGCCTGGTCTAAAGCTCCATAGAATTCCTCCTCCTCTTCCGGAGTTGAAAAGAAATCTAGGGTGCATGCACTAAGAATGAGTACAGGGCCTGCCGCTGTTCTGAGTCTTGGAGTGATGATCTTCTCCGTGCCTGATCATGGGAGAACAATGGATGGTAGGAGGTGTTCTTAACTGCGAAACTTACACCATGCTGACTTGGTTCATCTGTAGGTCTGCCTTGCCAGAAGGTGTAATTTGTTTCTTTTATTGAGCCGCTGTGTGTGAGCCTAGTTTCCTGAATAAATGAGATGTCAATCTTCATTCTGTTGAGCTCTCTATCAATTTTTCCTGTATTCCGTGTGTCGTTTAATGTCTGCAGGTCATCAGTGATGCCGGGACACATTGTCCTCAAGTTCCTGCTAGCGATACAAAGAGCGTGTGTCTTCTTTTTCGTTTTTTTTTCTTGGTGCGGTGTTTTTCGGTCCACTTGTTGAGTGGTACTCCAATCTCCACGCACCCAGTGGACAAGGCAGGCCATGACGGGATAGCACCTATTTGACTGGAGGCTGCCCAGTTTTAGTCGGGTGGTAGCTGTCCAGTGAGACATTGGTAGTCTCTCCCACCACTGGAAGGGGCCAGTGGCGCCTAGCTCTACGGCAATTAAGATTTGGCTCATAACCGGTAACTGCTGCTTCTCTTGTTTTGTCTACATCTTGCGGTAACGCTGGAGTGTCCTCTCCAGAGGTGATGCAAGCCTGGGCGGGTATTATTGAGAATTAGCTGCTGCCCATACAGCATATTTCCCCTCTCTGCGTCAACGGTGTAGCCAAGGAAAAGACTTGTGTCGATCAGCTTGGCTACCATTGGCGTCGCAAGAGCTGCCGCCTTTTAAGTGCTGCATTTCCTGTTTTTCTGTCAGGTTTTTGCTTAATTCACTTAGACTTTACTCGGTAGCGGGTGTAGACGCAAGGCAACGGAGGTTTTTGAAGACAGAGTTTCCATCTCCTAGATCAGCTACCAGTCATGGTTTTCACTTTCATTTTCTTTATATTTGTTTTATTTGTGTATTTTTGTTAGTTGAGGAAGGCTCTTTGCCGTAGCGTTTGCTGTTTTATTACATCCTGTCAGGGTAATTCATGCGCTGTTGACATATTTTTCATTTACTAATTTATAGGCCTGACTGCAGTCTCACCCCCATTTTCCCAACGAGCTTTATCTACCGATTGCCTGCAGCGGGGATCGAACCCGTGACTGATTTTTTAGTCTCGATTTTGATTTTAGTTCACTATCACTTTGATAAAAGCGCCAAAAGGCATATTTGCAAGATTTTTTTTACAGTTTTACAGATTCTCGTGTCCAAATTTCTTAAGTGAACTAGTTTTTTTTCAGAAGAATATCATTCAGAGTCTACACAACTAAATTCTTTCATAATTATCAAATATTGTGTCTGTGTGTGTGAGTGTGTGTATGTGTGTGTGAGAGTGTGTGTGTATGTGTGTGTGTGTCTATGTGTGTGTGTGTCTTTGTGTGTGTATATGTTGTGTGTGTACGTGTGTGTGTGTGTGTTTGAGTGAGTGTGTCTCATGGAAACAAAAAGTTATCAATACCTAAAATGATTACAAACTAGTCCAAAATTAATAGTACTATTAAGCAAAAAATTCATGTTTCTATTAAGCCAAAACTCGTGTTTTTATTTGAAAATAACAGAAAACAAACAACTATTTAGATCTATGTCATTAACATATATGCCATGGTTCTATCAAAAATACACCTTTTATTGTCTCTTTCATAGTAATGTAAACTAAAATGTCAAAACTAAAATTTTTCCTAATTCATAAAAATGGAAAAGAACTGAAAATTACCCTTATATTAATTAATAAAGGAACAGTCGGCGTCGTGTATTTACAGCAAAATTCTTGATGACAGTGGCACAAATCATGATGACAGTGGCACAAATCATGATGATAGTGGCACAAATCATGATGACAGTGGCACAAATCATGATGACAGTGGCACAAATCATGATGACAGTGGCACAAATCATGATGACAGTGGCACAAATCATGATGACATTGGCACAAATCATGATGACAGTGGCACAAATCATGATGACAGTGGCACAAATCATGATGACAGTGGCACAAATCATGATGACAGTGGCACAAATCCTTATGACAATAAAATTAATGTTCTAGACAAAAGACAAATTATAATGCCACACATACCAACAAGTAGACGTTTTACCGTAACCCTCTGACCATCTGTTTATTATCTCTGGAATAGTTTTAAAGCGTCTCTATCAGAGTTACTTCCCATTTCTGTCTTAGTCCATCCACCTGATCTCGTCTCAACAACCTAGAAGGTCAACCTGGGAACATGAAAGTCATTTATGTTGTCCTCGTGTGTCTGGCTGTGGGTGAGTTATCAACTTATTTCGTCGCTGACAGCTGCACCCGTCACAATGACATTAGGGATGACATGCGCATAGACCACTTTAAAATTGACTGTTTAACAGAAAACATCATAAGTCTTAACACGCCCGAATATTTCTTTTACTTTTGTCCACAGCCTCCGCCGCCGTCCTTGACCTTAACAAACAGCGTCAGATTGGGGAATGTGTTGATCTGTGCACACCAGGGGTCGCTGACAGTGGGTGTCCACACGGCCATGTTTGTCTCTCTATCGGTGGATGTGGATATATTTGTCAAATTTGGTTACGTAAGTAGTTTTTTTTTAAATACTTTTTTATTTAACTTTCAAGATCACTGACCATTTGCACGAACAATCTTTAATTGAAGCACTGTGTTATATTCGATAGGGTTCACCGACAAAACGGCCCCGGACAAAACGGCCCCGACAAAACGGCCCCGGACAAAACGGCCCCGGTGAAAACGGCCCCGGACAAAACGGCCCCGGTCAAAACGGCCCCGGTCAAATCGGCCCCGGACAAAACGGCCCCGGTCAAAACGGCCCCGGTCAAAACGGCCCCATTCTTATTAGGATTTTAAAGTTTTTTTGTTTTTTTTTCAATTTTGTTCAACTCATTTCATATACAATTTCCAGAAGAGAAGAAAGGGCACTTTTTAAATTGCGTTTTTTAAAAAAAAAAATTGGCAAAATAATTTTAGAATGTCTATGATAGTTGAATAAGGTTATTAGTTTATTGTATTTCCAAATTAAAATTTAATGGCATTGTTAGTTGTAGTATTACAACTCCACTCTTCGTTCTTCTACCCTTAAGTGTTTTAGATTTAGAGATGTTATTATAAATACTTGCTGCTCCTTTTTAAATTTATTTTTGTTGATGTAAGTTGTCTTTGGCAAATTGGGGACAGTAAGGAAAATTCATGTTCAGGGACTTTCAATAAATTACGTCACTCACCTTGGGGAGTGGAATAGGGAGTCAAGCGTTTGTGACGATATGTGACGAGGGGGAGGGGAGGGGGTAAAAAGAATTGGACGTTGACTTCAAAATGCGAATTTAAAAGAAAAAAATATTTTTAATTTATTTAGTGGCATGGTAATTTTCAATTAGAAATTACGGATTGTAGGGGCAGGGCCGGCTTTAGGGTATTGGAGGCCCTAGGCGAAGAGAATTTGGTGACCCTAATTATATAGGGACACCAAGCGTAATAAAATGCTTTGCCATGCCGACTATGTAATTGGTCAGGTCTGGCCGGCCAGTCATGGCCATAAAAGTACCACACCACCTTTATATTTACCTTGTTTGATCTCCGTCCACGGACAGGCCCATACCATAGCGCCTTGGACAAAGGAAGAGATAAGACGGAGCGAGTGAAATCTGACGGGGCTCGTGAGACTTTAAACCCATAGTTTTCCCCATGCCCTGGGGCACGTATTGGCATTCAATGTTACGCAGTCTCAACCGTCTTTATTTGTCCGACCACAACCGGCCGGCCATAAGTGCTAATTGTACGTGCATCATGGTTTCTTAAAAATCTCCGATCTTAGATTGTAGTATATATACATATATATATGTAGCTGGGTAGCGAAGTCAATAGTGCGCTAGCCTCACAAGCTGAGGGGCGTGGGTTCAAGCCCACGAAAAGCCACTATAAAAATGTTGTGCAATGACTAACGCTTAGAAAGTCCTCCGCTGACCTGGAGAGGGATGGGCGCCGCCAGTGTCTATTAAGCCCGAGAATATTCTAATGGAGACATTAGAATCCTCTACAACCTCGATAAAAAGAGGTTTTGGGAATAAAAAAAAAAAAAAAATAATAAAAATATATACATACAAATAGGCTAGAAAATATAACATATGTTAAAATATGCCCCCAAATGCTCAGAAATTGCACATAAAAAATCTCCTTAATTAATAGTTATGTCGGGGCCGTTTTGACCGGGGACGTTTTGTCCGGGGCCGTTTTGACGGGTCACCATTCGATAGAGTAATTAATTGGCATATGCTACTAAGGGTTATTATGTAATTATTGAACAGATAGCGACAATTGGGACATTATGCTAGGTGCTACATCCCCTGTAAAGTCCTAAAAGCCACATATACAAACGATTGGTGTCGTCTTAATAGCCACATGTACACATGTACAAACCGCTGATGTCTGTCCCACTAGCCACATGTACAAACCACTGATGTCCGTCCCACTAGCCACATGTACACATGTAAAAACCACTGATGTCTGTCCCACTAGCCACATGTACAAACCACTGATGTCCGTCTCACTAGCCACATGTACAAACCACTGATGTCTGTCCCACTAGCCACATGTACAAACCACTGATGTCCGTCCCACTAGCCACATGTACACATGTAAAAACCACTGATGTCTGTCCCACTAGCAACATGTACAAACCACTGATGTCCGTCTCACTAGCCACATGTTCAAACCACTGATGTCCGTCCCACTAGCCACATGTGCAAACCACTTTTGTCCGTCTCAATAGCCACATGTACAAACCACAGATGTCCGTCTCAATAGCCACATGTACACATGTACAAACCACTGATGTCCGTCCCACTAGCCACATGTACAAACCTCTGATGTCCGTCTCAGTATCCTCATGTACAAACCTCTGATGTCTGTCTCACTAGCTACATGTACAAACCACTGATGTCCGCCTCCCTAGCCACATGTACACATGTACAAAACATTGATGTTCGTCCCTCTAGCCACATGTACAAACCACTTATGTCCGTTTCACTAGCAAAATGTACAAACCACTTATGTCCGTCCCACTAGCCACATGTACAAACCACTGATGTCCGTCTCAATAGCCACATGTACACATGTACAAACCACTGATGTCCGTCTCAATAGCCACATGTACACATGTACAAACCACTGATGTCCGTCTTAGTAGCCACATGTACAAACCACTGATGTCCGTCCCACTAGCCACATGTACAAACCACTAATGTCCGTCCCACTAGCCACATGTACAAAACACTGATGTCCGTCCCACTAGCCACATGTACAAACCACGTAAGTCCATCTTCTCTCTCCAGCTGGCAAGCGAGCCGCATGTCTAGGTGCCCTGTGTAATGTGTGGTGTCCATTCGGAAACAAGGTCGACGCTGACGGTTGTCCAATGTGTGCATGTAACCAGTCTCCCATTGATGTTACATTTTAAATAAAAACATTAAATGACTTTTTTCTTCTAACAGTCAATAAAACATATTACATGACTTTTTTCTTGACTTTATCATCTGAATAAATCGAGTTTGAAAGGGTATCAAGAAACTATGAGAGATATAAACAAACCAAGCTCAAGTTATTTCTTTCAATTCTTGCATTGTGTTACTTGATTTGTAACCTTGTGTGTAGCATGTGTAAACTCACGTGCGTAACATGTGTTAACTCACGTGTGTAGCGTGTGAATCATGTGTAAACTCGCGTGTATGACATGTGTAAACTGACGCGTGTAACATGTGTAACATGAGTAACCTCGTGTGTAACATTGATAGCTGTGTGTGTCTAACATGTGTAATCTCGTGTGTAACATGGGTAACTCGTGTGTCTAACATTTGTAACCTCGTGTGTGTAAAATGTGTAAACTCGTGGGTAACATGTGTAGCCTTTAACACGAGTAACGTCGTGTGTGTAACATGTGTAACCTCGTGTGTGTAACATGTGTAACCTCGTGTGTGTAACACGTGTAACGTCATGTGTGTAACATGTGTAACCACGTGTATGTAACATGTATGTAACACGTGTAACATCGTGTGTGCAACATGTGTAACCTTGTTTTTGTTATAAGTATAACCCCATGTGTTACATATGTAACCTTGTGGGTAAAATGTGTAACTTCGTGTAAAAATTCTTGTGTCACTTTATGAAGACCCTTATTTTGACGTACAACACATAGACAATGGACGCACTCTGACACAACAAATATGATAACTACATGTATCAATGTTTATTTATTTATTTTTTACACTTATAAAGCGCTGTACTTTAGCCTACCACTAGGCTCACCTCTTTACAGACGTGTCCAACAACTTGATACAAGTTTGTGCACTCCTAAACTTCCTCACTATAGTCACATACACGACATTAGACGCAAACACCAAGACGATTGATTAGCAGTATTGTGTGTATGTAATCCTTGGTTTTCTGTTATTTATGTTAATGCAGAGCTTGGGCGAAGCCTTAGGGCGTGACTTTATCATCATCAGTGACACTGAAGTCTTGTTAGGGCCCTGGACTGTTCATTATTACCTCCCATCAGTGTCTCTCTTTTTAGGGCCCTGAACTGTTTCATTGTTACCTCCCATCAGTGACTCTCTTTTTAGGGCCCTGGACTGTTTCATTATTACCTCCCATCAGTGACTCTCTTTTTAGTGCCCTGGACTGTTTCATTATTACCTCCCATCAGTGACTCTCTTTTTAGGGCCCTGGACTTTTTCATTATTACCTCCCATCAGTGACTCTCTTTTTAGGGCCCTGAACTGTTTCATTATTACCTCCCATCAGTGACTCTCTTTTTAGGGCCCTGAACTGTTTCATTATTATCTCCCATCAGGATTCATCAACTAGGAATCTTCGCGACATTATTTCTGACAACATGACTACCAACAACTTCATCAATCACATCTGTCGCTCTGCCTACACCGCCATTCGTGAGATCAGCTCAACCTAACAGTTAGTGCAACAAAAACTCTACTTCGTGTTCTTGTTATCTCTCGTATTGATTATTGTAATTATCTTCTATCAGGTTCGACAAAACAATGCATTTAAAAAACTACAGAAAGTTCAAAATCCAGTTGCTAGGCTAGTTTTTAAGTGCTTGAAACGACCATATTATACGCCGCTACGGTATCCATTTCTTTAGCTCTCTATACAATTGATTAAAAATATTCTGTTCTCTGCCAAAACCTATTTTTTGACTTATTCCCTTCCTATCTTTATAAACTTCTCTCTGTATACTCAACCACTCGTAAGTTGTGCTCATCTGTAGACACACGTATTCTCTCCGTTCCTAAAGATACACACCATAAAATTTGGCGAAAGAGCCTTTCTCATTGTGTGTCACAATTTAACCGGCTTCTCTACCACTACCGCCGAATATATATGTGGTTAAGGCCTTAATGTATGTCAGGCTGCGTGCATGGCTGGGTTATTGGTTGCGTGTATGGCTATGGCTGTGAAACTGAATGTAATGTCATGGTCAAAGGAAGTAAGTCGATGTGTTCCACTTAAAGATCTACGTGACTTGAGTCATGACTAATTAATGCCAAGGCTGTGGTTGTCTATGGTCTGATTTATGCCAACACTAGGGCATTTATATGGCTGATTTATGCCAACAATTGGGCAGTTCTATGGCTGATTTATGCCAACAATTGGGCATTTCTATGTCCTGATTGCTTTTAATTATATTAATGTTGACGACTTGAGTGTACTCGACAGAAGTATATTTGTTCAGATGAAATTTGACAAAAATCCTAAATTGACTTTGTTCCTGGGTATATCATAATTTTACCTATTGCCCTAAAATGACATATTAGACCAAGATGCACGGATCCTGGCTTATATGATGAATAATTTATATTAAAAAATTTTAAGGTTATTTAATTTAATCTATAAATTTTATCTTGAAAAGAAAATTTCATGAAAGCTTCGCTTCGGCCTTTTATATTTTATTTAAGCTAAAGCTAATTGTCACATTAGATTTGAGTTGTTGTTGTCTGTTTTTTTTCATAAATATCAAACATTTTACATTAGGAAATATATTTTACTGCAGTGGATAAAAAATGCCACATTTTCCATTCAATCCATTGAATTTAATGTCTTGTTACAGTTAGGACTGGAACATAATTTATTTTTAAGATATTTGAAGTCGTATCGAGGTATTCTGGAATAAATTAATCTGTATTCACTCAATAGTCCAGGGGTCGGGAAACTTTTTGTCTGAGAGAGATGTAAATACCACATATTCTAAGAAGTAATTCTGTGCGATCCATAAATTATGTTAAAAACTAAAGATTCAAGTAAATGAGTGCATTCTGTGTAATTTCCCCATTAAAGTACGATAATAATATCACTAATTTTTTTGAAATAAAATAATAATGCTGTTTTTATATGGAATTAATAAAAGATCATTGAAGTCTGAACAACATTCAAACAGACATACCAGGCCCTTTAAGTGAATTAATTTAACTGAATCATGTGACGCATGACGTCATCAGTCTAGAGAAGAGGATTTTACATTAGATTACACACACACACACACACACATATATATATATATATATATATACACACACACACACAGTTTTTAGATTAACTATATTAAAACCAATTTTACATTCGTTTGATTGGAAACTATTTCCAAAGTTTATTGTAACCGTGAACCTGATGTATAGGTTAAGTTGAGATGACAGGGTAGAATAAAGGCCTCTCATTGCCTGGTCCACACAACGTGAGACCCGTCCCAAGTTTTTGTTACAATGTACCAACTAGACCTGGAATAGAATAGTTTTATATTGACCCACACGACTGTAGTCTTTTCAAAATGAATTTAAGAACATCTTTCAGAAAAATGTACACAAGAAATGAAGCATTTTCCCCTTACGTGTCATCTCTAGTGGATTCAGTAAAGAGTATTGACATGTTATTGTAAAGGGGGCAAAACTATTTTAAATCATTGAAATACTTATACCATTTATGAGTTTGTCCTAAATAACATTTATTAAAATTATTTTTTTTACTCAAAGTTACGATTGTTTACATAACGAGAATCTTAGTTGTCATGGCAATTAACGAAGCTTAATAACTCGTGGAAAATTAGTGTTATTGATAGTTAGAATCACCTGTTACTGAAACAAAGGTGTAACAACGGCCCTTCAAATAGTCACCTGGAACAGGGACACAGGTGTGACACAGACAATCAAATACTCACCTGTAACTAGGACACAGGTGAGACACAGTCCATCAAATACTCACCTGTAACTAGGACACAGGTGTGACACAGTCCATCAAATACTCACCTGTAACTAGGACACAGGTGAGACACAGACCATCAAATACTCACCTGTAACTAGGACACAGGTGAGACACAGTCCATCAAATACTCACCTGTAACTAGGACACAGGTGTGACACAGTCCATCAAATACTCACCTGTAACTAGGACACAGGTGAGACACAGAGCATCAAATACTCACCTGTAACTGGGACACAGGTGTGACACAGACCCTCCAATACTCACATGTAACTGGGACACAGGTGTGACAGAGTCCATCAAATACTCACCTGTAACTGGGACACAGGTGTGACACAGTCCATCAAACACACAAACTGATCCAGGGTTACAGGATCCGACCCCGAGTTGCCTGAGGAGCATGTCTGCGTTACATGGTCGCAAGCAGGCGATCTGACGTACAGCTACTGTGTACATAAACAAACAAAAAATCACTCATTACAGTCTAATGACAAGTATGTATTGTTTGCAACTTCCAGGACTTACTAGAGGCCGTTAACTGTTTCGCTATAATAAACTGATTTCTGATCAATAGAACTGAATTTACATCAAGCATAAATTAACCATATATAAAATAATATGTATACTTTCTATCATAACAATGCGATATGTGTCATTGATAGTAAAGATACAGAATATTTTAATAATACACTAGTGTATCGCCCGTCACAAATGACGAAAGTTTTCGAAATAAATATATTTCAGCTGAAATCTATTAATTTTGAAAAAAATACTCTGCAGAATAATTTTTTTTAGTAATACAGAGCTTATTTTAATTTTATTTATTTTTAATTTATTCATTTATTTCCAAATTGAACAATTTCATGCAGACGTTCGAAAATAGTTATTTTTGGTGCAGTAATTTGGTGCGCTGCTTTCTAAAATTAGAAGTATTACTAGCGAATTCAATATTTAGTAGCGAGAAACACGCTCTGTTATTCTCAAAAACAACTTTTAAAAATTATTTTGTTAGTGATTATAGCCTCGTTAGGACGACCCAATATGCAGCTGCATACGCACTCGTTCACTTCCGGTTATTGCTATTCTTGGTAACATTTTTTTATAAAGTTAAAATTTTCAAAGATGAATGTGGCCGTGTGGTCGTATTGATAGTAAGATAATACGCTACATCGTAGGTCTGGGTTCGATTCCTTATTGATACCTATTTTTTTTAAAACAATACTACATGAATTGATAATGAATAAGATTTTTAATTTAAAAAAAATCGTTTGTTTTGATGTTAGGTTTAGGGATAGACTTTAGGGTTACGTTAAGTGATAGTTATTAGGGTTTGTGTTAGGTTTAGTGATAGTTTTTAGGGTTTGGGTTAGGTTTAATTATAGTTTTTAGGGTTTTGGGTTAGGTTTAGTGATATATTTTAGAGATTGTTTGAACGCACATATAGAATCGGAGGTTCAATGAAAGGCGCAGTGAATACTTGTAACTCTTCAATTTTATAAACATCATTTTATAAACAATGTTACCAAGAATAGCAATAACCGGAAGTGGACGAGCGCGCATGCAGCCGCATATTGGGTCGTCCTGACGAGGCTATAATCACTACCAATTATTTTACGTTTATATATTTTTTTTATCGGGAGTTACCTCGCATAACATCATGGACCGGTCGGATATACATAGCTAAATATGTATTGTATATTGACGATGATCATATTATAAACTAGGGTTAACCCGTCAAAAATGACTAAGTTTTAAAAATAAATATATTTCAGCTTCAATCTCTTTATTTTGAACAAATGTTCATTAGAACAAACAAATAAAAATCAATATATATATAAAATTAATTAATGTATGTATGTATGATTGTCCTTAATAGCTCACTAAACCATTCATCCGATCACGATTTAATTTTAGGAAATTGTTGGGTACGCTTCCGGGATGGTTTGTGTGAGAATCATTTTGAAAATTGACATTCATTTGGGACCGGATTCCTAAATGTGTATTTTTTTACTTCTTTGAGCTAAATTCAAATAAGTTTAAGCTTTAGGTTCTTGGAAAATGAATGTTGAACATCCTAAATTAAAGACCTCACAGATGGGCGAATGACTTACGAATGGGCTAATGACTTACGTATGTTTGAATGACTTAGATATGGCAGAATGACTTACGTATGGGCTAATGACTTATGTATGGGCGAATGACTTATGTATGGGCGAATGACTTATGTATTAGCGAATGACTTATGTATGGGCGAATGACTTACGAATGGGCGAATGACTTACGTATGTTCGAATGACTTAGATATGGGAGAATGACTTACGTATGGGCGAACACTTTTGAGAGCATCCAATCTGTAAACACGTCATGCCTACAGGACACGAGTCCATGTCCACCTGGTCGCTGGGGTGACATTCCTGGATACATTCTTCGAGGTCAGCTTTGACCACTGCTAATGACCAGAAAATAAGTCATTAGTTTTATTATTTTTTAAAATTATCTTTTAACATCTGGAAGGTATAGTTTTTTCAACAACCGGTATATAATTAACTTGAATCACTTTTATGTTTTAAATTTCAATTAGAAATTTTCAAAAAAACTGTTTTCAATTATTATTTGCTGTAAACTATTAATGGGAGCTTTTCCACTTAATGATTTCTAAATATTTCATGAGGTTTCATACAAGAAGGACAAGAAGTATGCAATTATTTCTTTTAGTGGCTGCAATCACTTCTTTAACTTTTAATCTTATTAAATTATGTAATGATAGTTTCAAATGTATACTCTCTATTTCATTTTGTATAACAAGATGTTTTTATCAAAATGTTAACGAAAAAACATGCTGACATGTTCGAGGTGACATTTAGTTATTTGTTCCCTTGACACTCACGAGTTTGTCAACTTTTCAAAACAACTCTCGAATGATAACTTACCTCCAACAATTACTAAAACAAGAAATACACAGTAAGTCTTCATTGAAGCTGGATGTAAGAACTCTCTTATCTGTGAGAACACAACAGGTTGTCGAAATGACAAACACGATATTTTGTTATATGAGGACGGAGTTCATTTTAGGACTGGCTTTTTTTTCAACAAGATTTTTTAGAATTTTTAAAAAATAATTTTCTTAAATTGAGTTTTGGAACCGTGCACTTGTAGATTGTTTAGATTTTTATAGTGATATTTTGATAACCACTAAACTTTTAAAAAAATAATTATAGTTGCAGGAATATCGTCGATTTGTTAACTTTTTATCTTTCGAAATTCTCAGACTAAGAATTACGTTACTTATCTATCAATGTGTTGTATAAAGTATCCGATTTAAGAAAAAACATCAATTAGTAAATTGCTTACTTTGGTAAATATACACAGAGGCGTCACTCTGGTTGGTGTCCCACAGTTCGGTAGCTCATGGTGTCACCTTCTCACGACTTACCCCTTAGACCTCCTCCGAGCCTGCCCGTACGGGAATACACAATCATGTACTATTAGGTGTCACCCCTCTGATGGTGTCATCCGGTTCGATCCGCACCCCTTGTAGCCCCCCCTCCCCCACCAACGAGGTCTTTGCATAGACAGAAAGACATTAAAAATATTCTCAAGCAAACACATCTACATGGTATCGTGCCATTTTATAAGCTTAACATCGTAAAGTTTCTTTTGAATTTTATTGTCATTTAGATCCTTCAGCATCTAATCAATACAAAGAAAATCAATTTTCTATGACGTAAAAAACTTTTCACTAATTTTAAAAAGTTATGGATGTTACTAAGTATATAAATTATTAATTTAAAAACTTTGGGTACTTCAGTCACTGGAAAAAATAAATCAAAATGTCTCAAACATCGATCACCAATAAAAATGTCTCTATCAATCAACAATACAAAAATATCAAACATCGTTACATTGTCTCTGGCTCTAATATATATATTTTTTCTTTTTGATTTGTTAATAAAAATGGCTATACTGAACATATTGTTATTTTTACATTTGTAGGGAAATTTTCATTTCAATTGAGATTTTCCTTCCTCGTATGGAGAATCTGATTTTTTTTTCTTTGCGTGTGTTAGGGGTGGAGGAGAAACTGCAGATTCGCCACGTAGAAGAGACGTAGAAAATATTGCTTTACCCCAAGTTGATGCTGTGTCATTGTCATATTTGACAATAAACCTATTAAATAATATCCCTCTCACATTTATGAATTTTTTTGTTTTTTGTTTTTTATGTATAAATATATTTGTGTGTGCGTGTGTGTGTGTTTTAATGTGCGTGTGCAGTTCATATTCTCTACATTGAACGAATTTTTTCTAAGCCGACCTCCATAAGTTACTGCACGAAAATTAATTTCACTGAGAGATATCCACGAGTAACTACAGTACGTCAAAATATTAAGACAAAGTGATCTCACTTGCGCCTAGTTATTATTTGTTAATCAAAGAGTCTTCAAAGTCTTCAAGCATCAAATTAGTCTACGACTACCAAAAAATTTTGTTTCGTTTATGGTTAAATTATCTGCTGAGTGTCTTTAGAAATCTTCAGTATCTCAGTTATCACTAAATGCGATTCGCTTTATGATTTCCTTTATCTGTACCTACATTTTATATTCACCTTAGTCTTCAGTAAGACTGTCGTGGTTCTCATGACAAGTTTAGCATTTGGATTATCAAATAAAGTTTGGCTTGTTTCTGACAATTAAATATCAATATGTTTGAATTATCTAACACTTATGAATCATCTAACCCAAATAAATAATGCACAATTACAAATCTTTAATTCATGTAGTAACACATTACTCGAGACTTGAAAGAAGAAGGCATTATAAAACAAATTATGCAAATTGTTTCAAGATTTAATTTTATTGGTTGAGGCTAACATAAAGTTTTAGCCAATCAGGTGACGTCCTCGTCTCTCATTAGTCAACTGTCTAATGTTACACGCATGCGCAAATAGGACAGCCATCCGGGCCAAGGGCAAATCCATTCTCACAATAAATTTTGCAGAGGACAGGGGAGCAGTCGGCTCTCTTCACTTGTCTGCACGCGCAGGTCTGGCATCCGTCCTCATCTAGGACATACCCATCTTGACACGCCATACACCTGTATACAGGACACACACGGGACTGTGCTAGTCCTGAAACAGAGAAATCTTTTTAGTTTACAGGAGACATGCCATACACCTCTAAATATGCGACACACCTCTAAATATGAGTAACACCTCTAAATATGAGACACACCTCTAAATATGAGACAGACCTCTAAATATAAGACACTTCTCTAAATCTGAGACACACCACTAAATATGAGACACACCTCTAAATATGAGACAAACCAATAAATATGAGGCACACCTCTAAATATGATACACACCTCTAAATAGGCGACACATCTGTAATTATGCGACACATCACTAAATATGAGACACACTCTAAATATGAGACACACCTCTAAATATGAGACACACATCTAAATATGAGACGAGACACACGTCTAAATATGGGACACACCTCTAAATATGAGTAACACCTCTAAATATGAGACACACCTCTAAATATGAGACACACCTCTAAATATAAGACACTTCTCTAAATCTGAGACACACCACTAAATATGAGACACACCTCTAAATATGAGACAAACCAATAAATATGAGGCACACCTCTAAATATGATACACACCTCTAAATATGAGGCACTTCTCTAAATAGGATACACACCTCTAAAAATGAGACACACCTCTGAATATGAGACAAACCAATAAATATAAGGCACACCTCTAAATTTGAGACACACCTCTAAATATGCGACACACCTCTAAATATGCGACACATCTCTAAATATGAGATACACCTCTAAATATGAGACGCACCTCTAAATATGAGACACACCTCTAAATATGAGACACACCTCTAAATATGAGGCAAACCTCTAAATATGAGGCACACCTCTAAATATGAGACACCTATAAACATGAAATGCACCGGACTGTTAATATTAAGAAAAATATTTTAAACGATTTTCAGGGCACTAAATCGTATTCCTATTTTCTTTTCACTGTGTATTCCTGTTGGAATCCAAAAATTCACCTTAAAATATTTTTAATCATTCGCCATAATAATAATAGTAATAATTAATTGATACAGCGCTGTACCAAATGAAACAAAATTGGCTCATAGCACGTTACAAAAAAAAAGTACACACACCGTTATCAATGAATTAAATGTAAAACAATTATAACCTAATTACAACATATAGGTTGCTTAAGGCTTGTTAGTTTAGGTATATAGAAACATTATATAATCATTCGACGCGAGATGAAATTACCCACATGTCTGCACTCACCTACAACAGTAGCCACTAGAAGAGCTGTGACCAGAAGTCTGACCATGATGTTGTTTGTTTACACTGAACCTTCAACAACTGATCGCTACAACCGAACACTGTCTATTAATAGCACGGCCGATTGCCTGGTGTTTTATACAGCATCGTATTTCACAGAAGACATCTTGGTTTGATTTATGTGTAGGTTTTATTTTAGGAGTGTACCTACATAATATTTGTAATTTATACGGTATTTTTAATGCGCTCATTTTTAAAACAAAGGAATTCATTGTTAAAACTATTCAGTTTTCCAATTGTAATTCATTGCTGTGGTCGCCAACATTTCGGTTATTCGCAACACCTCCATTGAAAATTATGTTAACTCCCTTCAAAATTCAATGAAATATTATTTATCTATTTTATGAAATTAAATCCACCATTTATTATAATAATATACAGTGACGTAGCTAGGGGGGGGGGCGGTCCGCCCCGGGCGGCACTCATTCAAAGGGCGGCACTTATGGGCCATATTAAAAAAAATGCCATTTCCGAAAACCGCCCCTTTTCTTTTGAAGGGGGAAAATCATGGTGAAACCAAATGAATCTTAATTTTGGGTTTTAATTCACGGATTCGTGCAACATTTGTTTCATTACATAATGGTTGTTGTAACTAAAGCAAAACCGTTAAAACATTTTAAATCACGCAAAGTACGTAACGATTTGTTTGGAAAATTTAGCGGTATACGTCACAGATGGCGCTTTTATAAGAAAACTGCACATAAAACAACAACACATCACCGCTGGTACGAAAATATGTAATATTTATATCACCATGACAGTTTTTTGTGTGTGAATTTCGACATTAGCAGAATGATGCGCTAACAAGTACCTACATGACATGGTGGTTTGAATATTGTGTTTAACTTGCAATTATTAAATTATATTGCTGTTTCAGGTTTCATAAAATTATTGTAAGGTAACTTATTAAAAAATAAATTTATTTTGTTTTTATTGCATTAAAGTAGTACATATAGCTTGTGTTTTTCATTAAAATAATGTTATTCATTTAAAATTAACGGTTATTCATTTCTCCGTTAATAAAAACCAAATAACATAAATAATGCCGAAAAAGACATACTTAAAATTTTCAAGAGTCTTTGAAAAATTGTCATCTGAAGTAACTAGTAAAACGACATCTGATGCTGGGATTTTACTCAGTTCAATGCAATCGTTTTCTTTTCTATGGTATCTCAATTTATGGGAATCCGTCTTTTTTAAATTAATGAAAACTATGCAAACCCATTTCATGGAACAAAAATATGTGCTATTACAGAACGCTGTTACAGAGAGTTGGGTATTGTAACTGAACACCCAGTTAGAAATAGACAAAATATGAGTGGGGAAAATTCAGAAGACATTGTTCTATCTTTAGAGCAAGTAGTACAACGAGAAATGTTTTTATCAATAGATTTTATAATTATAAAAGAAAAGAAAAGAAAGCGGTGATGAATTACATGTCCTTGCAACAAAATATTCGTTTATAATACCATCTAGTCTATTCAAAGAAGAAATTGAACACCAAATAAATTTCTTTATATAAATTGATAAAGAATTGTTCGAGATTGAAAGAGAAAGGATCCAGGTTTGTATTGCAGAACACGGGGCTGCCTTAGCCATTGCGGGCCCTATGCAGCTTAGTACGCGAAAAGGATTGGGTGGGACCCAGTTTGGGTAGCGATAAGATATTAATAGGGAAAATAAGTAAAAATTAAAATAGGTTGGGCCTATGAAAGCGTGGGGCCCACTGCGGCCGCATAGGTTGCAGGAGCCTAAGACCAGCCCTGGATGTAGCCTACCTACATTCTACACCACAAGAAAAGGCATTATGTTCGAAAAACGGAATCTATTAAAATATATTCAAAAGTATAGGTAGATTGGAAAATTCTGTATCCAACATTGTAATTTTGCTAAAAAAAAAATTCGATAGCTATCAGTGTATCTAGATGTGAAAGGAGCTTCTCAAAACTGAAGTTGAAAAGAAAAATATATTTGCGCCACAATAAGTGATTTAAGACTACAAAATCTTGCAATATTGTCCATAAAACAAGATATTACAAACAATTTAAATTTTGATTTCATAATACACAATTTTTCTTCTACGAAAGTTGGGTAAGTAAGTAAATGTATAAATAATAAAATATATGTTTACATACCGATGTATACCATTTCTTGTTTATAAAAAAATCATATATTTATAAATTATAAGAAAAGCACATTAATTGTTAATGTTTTTGGGGTTTAAATTTGGAATATCTGCGACCCCTATAACTTTCTTATGGCATTCAAAACAATTATCTTGTATCTTGATAATGTGTATTTATAGGTATGTCAGCTTATGCGGCGTCTTTTATTACTGCTTACATAAATAGGGCATGTAATGGTAAAATGGTTCCCCATCTTTTACAATATACTTCGTTTCAATTAAAATTATTTACTCATGTTTATTAATTTATAAAAACCATAATATGATTGACTTAAGGGGCCGTCCATAAATGACGTCACGTGATTTCGGCTCATTTTTCACCCCCTGCCCCCTCGTCACACGGTGTAACGAAACGAAAACTTAGACCCTTTCCTCAATGTGACGTGACAAAGATCCCCCTCCCCCATACAAGCACTATTGCCTATTTAAAAATGAGCACGTTTAAAATCATTTTTCTTGTGTGATCATTTAAATATGTTTTTAGTTTAAGGCTGAACTCTAACATCGTAACACGTTTAAAACCACGTAAAATGTCATTGAATAAAGTGTCGGTAATCATATATTTAAGTGGAACTTTTTTTTAAGTTGCGCGTTTTGAATAACAACAAATGTGTGACTTCCCCCTCTCCCGGTGCGTGACGTCATTAATGGGCAACCCCTAAAAGGGCGGCATATTGGAGACCGCACAAAAATAGTGCCCTATGTCCACATTTACAAGGCTTTCGAAAAAAACAGCTCATGTGAAACACAGTTAATAGGTCTATTAGATGAACTATCTAAAGGCTTAGACAATAATGATCACATAGATACAATATTACTCAACTTCACAAAGGCATTTGTCAAAGTTCACCACTTTAGTAATTAAAAAAAGTTACTATTTTGGAATCTCAGGTCCCTTACATCACTGGATCCAAGACTTTCTATTGGGTAGGGAGCAAACTGTAATATTTAATGGATCTAAATCTGCACCAATAAAGGTTAACTCAGGAGTACCACAAGGAACTGTGCTAGGTCCCTTACTATTTTTATTTATAGAAATGATTTACCCAACATCTCAACAGAAACTAAAGTTAGGTTATTTGCTAATGATTGTCTTATCTTATCTTATCTTAGATATACAGACGCTCCTTCTATGCAGAAGATAATTGCGTCCACAGACCATGAGAGATGATCTGTTGGCAGTGATGCAGCGGTCACAGGCCACGGCTATAGGGGTTCCACGCATTACCCCAGCCGCCTAACTATTGTCTAGTTAGGTACCCATTCGGAGCTGGGTGACTCAGGCCGCGAGAACAAATCCTCACCTTCGTGTGGATTCGAACCCGTGACCATCGGTATGACAGTCGAGAGCGCTACCTCTCGACCACCATGTCTATGATCTATAGAACAATAAAGTCAGAACAAGATAGAACAATTTCACAAAAAGACTAAGATGAATTAATAAAATGGGAAACTATCTGGAGTATGACCTTGCACCCTGAAAAGTGTCAACTTTTAAGAGTAACAAAGAAAAAGAAACAAATAAATTCAAAATATTTTAAATCAGGGTAAAAACTAATCCAAACTGAAGCTTGAAAATACTTAGGAAACTGTCGTGGAATCCCCATGTCAATGAACATATTAAAAATTAAAACAAAACCTTGGGTTCATAAAAAACAAATTTTTACTGATGTAATAAAAATATAAAACTAAAATGCTACCTAACCCTGGTGAGACATATACTAGAATATTCATTTTCAATATGGGACCCATCCACCAGATGAAACTAGATAGATTAGAACAAATTCAAAAATGAGCGGCAAAATTCATTACTAGAGAATATTTAAAACAGAGAAGAATAACACAATTAGTAAAATTATTAAACCTTGAAACATTAGAAGATAGAAGAACGAAGAGTAAAGTAGAAATAATACATAAAGCATTAGACTGCTCATAGTAGCGAAGAATTTCTCGATGAATCGTTAAAAAATGTTATCGACTAAATGTCGAATAATAATATTTTACTCGATTAAAATTCGATTAAAATTTAAGAAAATATTTGTAATATTTTTTTTTAAATTTATTAAAAAATAATTAACGAACAATATAATTGCCCATAACGCCGAGGAACATAGTACAACAGTCCAAAACAGTTTTAAAAATATTTTTAGAAATATGTCAGCGTCCTTAACATGTTGTGGGCTCGCCCGCGCACCCATACCATAATTTTTGGCAATCTCTACACTCTCTACCTCCTCATTCTGCTTGATGGATTCTTGCAGCTAAGTTGTTTTTTTTTTTTTTTTTTACAGTTTATTAGTTTTTGTTTATCTGTTCGAAGTTCATTGTTTTGTTGCGTGCTGTCAACCATTTTTAAATAAAATAATCTCGACGTCCCATGTTAAACAGTTACTGCTAGGCGCTACAGATCATAAAGTATGGCCATAAATTATACATTTAATACTTTCATTGTTAATAGTCATCATTTTATTGAGTATAAATTACTATAAACAACGATGAACACACTTTCTCTTGAGTCTTTGTTTATGAAGCTAGGCACAAGTACATAATGGACATCCGGTAGATCCAGTGACGAAACCATTTTCACAGAACATGGCGCACATGACCATGGGGCAGTTGATGAGCTCTTGGACTTTGCACGTGCAAGTCTGGCAGCCATTTTCATCGATGACATAACCACTAGCACATGGCAAACATCTGACCAATGGACAGGCCTGTCTCCTTTCAAGTGCTGAAATATTCAATGCCGTAACGAGAATAAGTTTCCTATATTTGAACAGACAATACATAATAAAATAATACATCTATTAAATGCCCCAATTATGAATATTTTATACACCAAGGATTTAAGCATTTATCTAGGTCAATAGGCTACATTGTTGCTTATCGATGTTTTTTTTTAACGCGAAAAAACTTATATATTTAAATTTTGTCACATGATTCAACTACTCTGTTGCGGGAAATTGATATTGTGAAGTATGAGACTTTTAAAATCTTTGATAAAATTGGAGGTGATAAACCCAACAAATGTCAATTAATGTTAACAAAATACTCGTTAGAGATTTCTTGAGAGTAATCAGTATTACATCGGGCAAACTGTCTACTTGTCAGTGAGATGTCACACGTCACATGTCATACTCACCAACTGTTGCCTGACAAGTGTGGCCACACCCATTGAAACCACAAACATATCCGGCTGGACAACCTAAGGACACGCCCCCAGCTTGGTTGCCAGGGCTGCATTCCTCCACACAGATGCCAATCATGCCAAGGTCAAGGACAGCTGGGGAGGCTGAGAGTAAGAGCAACTAAAGACGTTACTGGTATATAAATATATATTATGGAGTCATTAGACAAGGTAGCTATAATATGGAGTCATTAGACAAGGTAGCTATAATATCGAGTCATTAGACAAGGTAGCTATAATATGGAGTCATTAGACAAGGTAGCTATAATATGGAGTCATTAGACAAGGTAGCTATAATATCGAGTCATTAGACAAGGTAGCTAAAATATGGAGTAATTAGACAAGGTAGCTATAATATTGTGGAGGCCCTGGGGGCGAATCGTCGGTGCTCAGAGGGACGGGTCCTTTGAATCAGGAAGGGTGTGGGTGAGAAACGATGCAAGCTTGTGGACGGCAGCAGGCCTGGGTGTGGTAGTCTCGCCAGAGATTGGTTAAGTCAAACAAGCTTGACCGTGTCTTATGAAAGACTGACGGGTATATAAGACAGAGAGTTAGGGACACACGGACAGACAGACGGAGAGAGATGTAGGGATAGGACAGAGTTAGGAACACATTGAGTAGACACGAATGTTAGTTGATAAGATAGTAAAGATGTTGAGGAATTAAACATAACTAGTTTTGCATTCTGACTTGGAGTTCAGTGTTTGGATAATAAGTTTACAAGTGTGTGACCAAATCTTTCACAATATGGAGTCATGAGACAAGATAGCTATAATATGGAGCATATATCGAGTCATTAGACAAGGTAGCTATAATATGGAGTCATTAGACAAGGTAGCTATAATATGGAGTCATGAGACAAGATAGCTATAATATCGAGTATATATCGAGTCATTAGACAAGGTAGCTATAATATGGAGTCATTAGACAAGGTAGCTATAATATGGAGTCATTAGACAAGGTAGCTATAATATGGAGTCATTAGACAAGGTAGCTATAATATGGAGTCATGAGACAACATGGCTTTAATATTGAAACTGGATCCGATATTTATCTTGTTAGCAAAGTATCAATAATATTAACGTTTCCTCTTTTTCTTTTCAACGTTAAACACACTTGAATGTCATGTTAGACCAGGGGGCCAACAAACATTTTTGACGGTGGGCCTGATGGCAGACTAAATCACGAGCGCGCCCGCAAAACCATTCTAGGCGGAAAGCTAAGTTTAAGTTTTCTCCTTCCGTATAAATCGAGGGTCTGTGGAGGGCACCAAATAATGAAAAAAAATATATTGGCGGAAATGTTGTAAAAGAAGTTTAAAAACAAATTTTAAAAGTACAAAAGCTACAATGAGGCCGGTATGTTCTCACAAGTGTGATGATCTGTTATTCGAAACGTAATATTTAAACTATATGAAAATGTCCCATATTCCATATGTTCTATCAAACACATTCTTGGTTGGTCAGAAAAAATGGTATCGCGGGCCGGATTTGGGTGGCGGACCGTAGTTTGATGACCCCTGTGTCTGGCCAATGATGCACATGGCATTTGAAATGTCATATTAAAAAGTCACCCGAAGCTGATTTTCTCCCCAATAGAACCTATTAATAATGTGAGTGAAAGCGTCTTACCCGCGGCCATTGCTACCAACAAAGCTGCTAGAATAATCTTCATGGTGTCTTTAGTTTGACAGTTCGGTACAGACTAAAGTTGTCAAAGTCGTTAGCTGTGGTTGGAGATTACTCGCTAGGTGGCGTGCAAGAAGGTTTTATTACATCCATGATTAGTTGATAGGATTTCTGAGACTTAATCTTATCATGTCTTCTTAACAAACAGCTGTGTTAAACTTTTTTTAAAGAACTTAACCTACATAAATAGTCAACTTTAATAGCTTTTAAACAAAGCAATATAATTTCTAAATGCAGCTATAGCAAATGTTGTAGACGGGGGGGGGGGGACTGCACCAAATGTTTGACGTCACACAGCCGTTTCGTTTATCAGGTCATGTCTCTTTGCTTTCGTTACATGAATGTGGAACAAAAACAATCGACTCTTTAGACCAACACAACAGCAACCTTATTTATTAAAGAAATGTCATGTTTTCACACTGACTTTTATTCACAGAATATATCTTGTGCTACAGAAATTCAGGGGATGTAACTGCCGTGTTCCACATACTTCACACACAGGACAGTCAACAACAGAGATCAATTATTATTTTACCGCAATATTTTAAATCCATTGAAATATCTGCCTGAAAGTAAGAATAGAAAGTTTTAAACACTTCTTTAAGGCGTTAATTGTTTGAGCTTTGTGCCAATGCACGTAGACAAAAAACTGGTTAGGTTAAAAAAAAGAGGCACCCCAAACTGGCATTCGATACGTCTATTGCATTAAAAGTGCAACGACATAAAATAGTTCTATACCGGCACATTTGGAGTGTTTATAGTTTGAGCTATTAACATTTGCACAATGTAATTTAACTCTTTTGTAATGCAATCACACTTTTTTAATCATACACTAGAAATTGTGACCCTAATGTATCTAATTAGTTAAATAACTAATTCATTGCTAATGTTTACCTGTTACTGCGAAGCTTTGTTTTGTTTGTTTCCACTTTTCAATTCATAAAATTACTCAAAGATGATCACCTATGTCGTTGAGTAAATGTTTAGAGCAAAAATTATTTTAAAAATTAACAATGATTGTTTCATATCCAGATTCACTATTTCGCCTTAATGAGTCACAAAACAATGTTATTACCAGATAGTACATAGATGTGGTCGGGTGTTTTTTTTTTTTTTTTACAATGTATGTGATGATTGCCAGTTTGAGAGTGTAATCAAACTTCAAAACACATTGAATAAACTGGAGATTAAGATTACTAAACAAATGCTTTGACAACGGCACACGTTTTAGTATCCGTGATATTCTTGCTGTTAGTCCGTAAATTGAACCGTCCAGTAGTTTGACACAAATAAGACTGTGTTGTAAATCTGTTACATATGTTATATATGTCCAGTAGTCTGGCAACAGTTTCGCTCCTCAAGACTGGGCATTTTTGTAAACAAAAAACAAAAACAAACGAAAATAACTTATCTCATATTTAATATATCTTGGTCCAAATTTATGCAATTGCATATATAATGCACTCTCTATTTAAAATTTGAAATACTTAAACTAAATTTGTCAAACATTTTTAACTTTAACGATTATTTAATTTTTCAATTGAAACTTTGTTTTGAGAATTTATTACTTGGAAAAAAAGTTTGATTTTGTAAAATTTTAAAAAAGATTCCGCTATGTTTACATCAAACTAATACGCACACAATTTGAAAATAGACTACTCAAAAAAATTATTTTATTTGAAAACTTCATATTTTTTCGAAACATGTATTTAAAATTACAGATGCACTTCTAATATTAAATGGATAATATCTCATAAATTGAATGATCCTCCTTCAAATTTAAGAAGACCTGCTTTTTTCCCAATGATTATTGAACGAAGGATCAAACAAAAAAGGAGTTCTGTATTCACAAACATCGGACCTGTTTGCCATGAAAATTAATTCAAATGCTCATTTCGTTTTTTGACACTTGTAGCGTGTGGTAAAAGTTTACTGATAACTTCATTGACTCGAGATAGAATTATTTCTGAATTTATCCGCTTTGATTTGTCGTAACTGTTTAAAATTTATTGTACATTTAAAGTATCAACAATGGATCTACGATAATGGTGGCATGTAATTGATGCCTAAAATTATTCTACACGTTCTTAACACAAATATGTAAGGGTAATAAAATAAGCTTTTAATGTCTGATTGTGTAATCTCTATGTGTTAAAAGGTCAGTCAGCATTTAGTGACGCCAGGAGATGACCCGATGGTCCAACAACCGTGTTAAGCTGAGGTGGTCGGAGCTGTAGCACATTGGCAGATCTCACAGCCGTCTGGTCCTACAACGAACCCATTGAAACAGAACATCAGACACATGACCCCAGAACATTCGGCACGCTTGGCTTCCTTGCACGTGCATGTCTGGCAGCCATCTTCATTAATCTCGTACCCAGATGGGCACGGTACACACTTCAACATGGGGCATTCAAGTTGTGTCACGGGAGATGCTGGAGGGAACATTTTAGCAAGAGTTTATAAGAAACAAATAAAACAAAAAACAGAAAAGAATATTCCTTACGTGGGGAAAACCACCGAGTGAAAATTTTAAAAATTACAGTCTGAAAAATTTTGGAGTTAATTCAACAGAATATTTGCTCCGATTTAAAATCTACAAGTGTCCAACATACACTAACAAGTTTCCAACATACACCTTCATGTTTCCAACATACACCAACAAGTTTCCAACATACACCAACTTACACCAATAATTTTCCAACATACCCCAACAAAGACCAAAAAGTTCCAGCATACACAAAAATACACCAACATACGCCAAGAAGTTTCCAACATTAACAAACATACACTAAGAAAGTTTCCAACATTCACCAAAATACACCAACAAGTTTCCAACATACACCAACAAGTTTCCAACTTGCACCAACAAGTTTCCAACTTGCACCAACAAGCTTCCAACATACACCTACAAGTTTCCAACATACACCAACAAGTTTCCAACATACACCAACAAGTTTCCAACTTGCACCAACAAGTTTCCAACATACACCAACAAGTTTCCAACATACACCAACAAGTTTCCAACATTAACCAACTAGAGTCAAATATACATGATCAAGTACATTGGAATGGTTGCAATAGATCCAAATTCATAAATGTGAAAAATTTTGATATTTAAATATTGATTTTTAGGGTATTAAGAAAGAATGTAGTTAAATAAATCATTATTTTTTTCCTATAAATTTGCGGCAATTTTTTTTTTTTACAAAACTAAAACTTACGACTAAGGAATTGACTAAAACATACAACTTAGGATTTGACTAAAACATACAAATTAGGATTTGACTAAAACATACAAATTAGGAATTGACTAAAACATACAACTTAGGATTTGACTAAAACATACAAATTAGGATTTGACTAAAACATACAAATTAGGATTTGACTAAAACATACAAATTAGGATTTGACTAAAACATACAAATTAGGAATTGACTAAAACATACAAATTAGGATTTGACTAAAACATACAAATTAGGATTTGACTAAAACATACAAATTAGGATTTGACTTAAACATACAAATTAGGATTTGACTAAAACATACAAATCAGGAATTGACTAAATAATACGTCTTAGAAATTGACTTTTACATACAACATAGGAACTGCCTAAAAATACATCTTAGGAATTGACTCAAACAATCAAACAAGTACATTACCTGAAACAACTGTCAATACTATCAAGATGGTGGCAAGAAATAATTTCATTCTGTTGGTTTTTAGGTGTGAAGATCTGTGATAGAATTAACAAAAATGTTTGCAATTAAACAAGAAAATACTGAATAGTTTGAAATTAATCACTTGTTTGTTTTATAGACAGCCAATACCGCAATAAATCTTGTCTCCCTTTTGGTCTAGGTGGCGTGTGTACTTGGAGTATTGGCAACGGTCAAGGTCGGGACCGATTTTAACATTGTCCGATTAAAAGTTCAAAATTAATGCAAGAAAACCAGGACTTTATCGCAGACCGCTAGACACGAACTTAACCTTCGTACTGACGCCATCAATCTGTTGTTTTATTTATAGAGTTTGGCTAGAGAGCGCGCTCAGCTGGCGCACTGATGGTCACGGGTTCAAATCCATGCGATGACAAGGATTTGTTCTCGGGGCCTAGATCTGAATGGGTAACTAACGCTAGTTAGGGGAATAAAGACGGATGGGTAATGCGTGGAATCATCATAGCCGTGGCCTGTGAACATTGGGTCACTTGCCAACAGACCAGAATGACCTGTGGACGCAATTATTTTCTGTATAGAATGAGTGTCTGTATAGATAAGATAAGATAGCTATAGGTGAAATACTTGCAACATTTGAACAGATTTACCTCGATCAGTGCTACTGTGCTACTGTCTTGATGTACTTGAAGAATAACGGCCAAAGTTGCACACACGAACAGTCTTGTTTCTATCATTATTAATATTATGTGTATTAAAATCATCTTACCTCTAATGTAATGCACACGTTACATATTGCTTGTTTCAAAGAATTTTCACTCAAGACAGCCCATCGTGTAGTACAGCCCATCGTGTAGTGCAGCCCATTGTGTAGTACAGCCCATCGTGTAGTACAGCCCATTGTGTAGTACAGCCCATCGTGTAGTACAGCCCATCGAAAATACAGCCCATTTTGTAGTACAGCCATTCGTGTAGTACAGCCCATTGTGTAGTACAGCCCATCGTGTAGTACAGCCATTTGTGTAGTACAGCCCATTGTGTAGTACAGCCCATAGTGTAGTACACCCCATAGTGTAGTATACCCCATAGTGTAGTACACCCCATAGTATAGTAGACCCCATCGTGTAGTACATCCCATCGTGTAGTACAGCCCATCGTGTAGTACAGCCCTAGTATAGTACAGCCCATAGTGTAGTACAGCCCATCGTGTAGTACACCCCATAGTGTAGTACACCCCATAGTATAGTACAGCCCATAGTGTAGTACAGCCCATCGTGTAGTACAGCCCATCGCGTAGTACAGCCCATTGTGTAGTACACCCCATTGTGTAGTACAGCCCATCGTGTAGTACAGCCCAACGTGTAGTACAGCCCATCGTCAAAATCTTGTTTATGTCATGTGAAAAATCTCATCAATCAGGAAATCACATTCAGGCGAGGAGGGGTGTGGGTGGGAAGGGGTGTTGAGGTTTAGCGGTAAGACAATTGTGAGGCTTCAGTCGTCCTTCGGCGCTTCATTTTTATCTCCCAAAAATTATACAGAGCATTAGAGCAACATATCATAGAAAGAAATTAGAGATGGATTGGACACAACTGTAGGAAAGATAACAGCAGGGCTAGCCAGGCCTTAGATTGGAACCCACAGGGCAAACAAGAGCGAGGAAGACCCTAGCGTGCATGGAGACGTACATGTTAGACGAGGCTGGAAGATCTGGGAAGACTTGAAGCTACTTGCAGTGGACCGTGTAGACTGGTGAGCTTTGACAGAGGCTCTATGTCCAACAAGGAACTCAAAGGACAGATGATGATGAAATATTCTACATTGTAAATTACAGGCCATGATTGACCAATGGGAAACACGAATGATGCTAGCGCTTTCGTCCCGGAATACAAAAGTGTAGCTAATGAACCTTACAAAAGCCTCAAGCGTAAAAAAAGACAACGCAAGCAAATGCCTATATTTTGTGACCAATGCCACTGCCTATACCAGGGGTCTTAAACACCCAGTCACTAACTATACCAGAGTTCTTGAACACCCAGTCACTACCTATACCAGGGGTCTTAAACACCCAGTCACTAACTATACTAGGGGTCTTAAACACCCAGTCACTAACTATACTAGGGGTCTTAAACACCCAGTCACTACCTATACCAGGGGTCTTAAACACCCAGTCACTACCTATCCTAGGGGTCTTAAACACCCAGTCACTACCTATTCTAGGGGTCTTAAACACCCAGTCACTACCTATACCAGGGGTCTTAAACACGCAGTCACTACCTATACCAGGGGTCTTAAACACCCAGTCACTACCTATACCAGGGGTCTTAAACACCCAGTCACTACCTATTCTAGGGGTCTTAAACACGCGCCCCGATGGCCACAAGAGGCCCACCAAGTCTATTCTTGTGGCACGCCAGTAAGCTTACATAAAAAGTATTCTTCTTGCAATTCAGACAGCTAGTACTGATACAAATCAAATTGTATTGTTAATTTTTATATCCCAAACATACTTATTAAAATAAAATCTGATTTAAGAAAGCAAATACAGTTGTAGTTATTAAACAATCATACTCATAAGTAGTAAAATGAGTTAAGATGTAGGAAGTGATTTTTCTTTGTATTTTGTTAACTAGTGTCTTCATTTTATTTTTTGGTGGGGAGTTGAGACCCCTGGCCAGTACCAAGTAATAATTGAGTAAAACATAATGACGCACCTGCTGTGATACTGGACCACCAAAAGGCTGACCATCTGTGTCTTGAATTTCTTTGTTGCACAGCACATCTCTTCTTTACTTCGTCATCTTAACAAGTTTCACTATTTCCTTACTTTGGTGGTTGTGTGTTAGAAACTTGTGTGATAAAATGTACATTAATATTATGGTACTTGTAACATCTAGCATGTATTATTTACTTGTAGGTTTGTCTCTCATTCTACGTGGAGATTTAAGTATTATACAGACATCAGACAACTGTTGTTATGTGACGTCAGAAGCGTCCGGTTGATGTTAAATAAGGTTCACCATCATCATTAGTCACGTGACCTTTGCGCATGAACACATCAACAGACAACGATCTCCACATTTGCCTATTTTGAGCGGCGGCCAATAATTCACTCAATCTCATTCTCTGCCCATTCATTTATGTTGTCAAGACAGATTTTAGGTTGACTTAACCTCTTCTCCGCAACCCCCCACCTGTTATATATTAAATGTAACAGTATTTAGAGTAAATAATTTAAATACGATTATGTAGGTTGTAATCAATTTTTCCACGAAATAACTGCCTAATTTTTTAATTAACAAATAAAGAATGTTACTCCGCAGAAATTCGCGTATCAATATCTGTTAAAATCTGGAACAAAAAGATTTAATTAGTTTCAGTTGTACACATTAAGCAACTGAAATTAGTGATAAGAACAAAACATAGCATGTTTTCTATTTATATTAATGCCCGTTGTTTTCTTTACATGTTAATATTCTTTCGCTATGTGTTGTGTGTATGATGGTTTATCAGAAAAGATCATTCAAATTTTACTTCAAGGAATATTGTAAAAAAAATTTAGCCATTTTGGGTGTAACATGTTCTTTATTTTATTGAAGATAATGTATAGATAAAAATTTCAGGTCTTAAAAGAGTGGCATTTTTAAAAAATTAAACCTCTCTGTCAAAGACAAATTAAATCGACCTAAACATAGCAAAGAACTGTTTAAAAATTCTTAAAACACATCATGCAATGAAAATCTTAACGTTTTTTTTCTCTGTGTGGTTGTATTTGTTTGTTTTTCTTTTGCCAAATTGAGAATATAGCATTTTACACGGTACAGTCGAGAATATGTACAGTCATAGTTTTAAAATGTTCATTCATGTTTACTGTTACAGAGTTCCACAAAAAGTCATGTTTAAGGTGACGTTCCACAAACGAATTCATGGCCATATTCAACGAATACTCCATTGCTAATGTTCAGGCACGGCATCACAGTATTCACTGTATCATTTGCGCATGGTACTTTTTGGGGCAGGGTGTCCAGACTTTTTTCGAAGAGAGCCATTTCTATGAAGTTCAAATATGCACTGGCCCGATTATGATAATAAAGGAAAATGACATACGCTAAAAATGAGTACCGGCTTTTAAGTCATATGATTGTTCAGTTTTCTAAAAAACAAAACTGTTATTTTTTTTCTTGACAAAAGTTATTACAACTTTTCTACACTTTTAAAATGTTTTATTCCATTATTTAAATTGAGGAAATTTGTGTAAAGAATGTTCTTATTGTAAAAGTAACATACGGTGGTGTTTTTTTTTACTGCGTACCTTACAGCAACTAAAAAAGTTTAAAGATAACTTGATCCGAAAATGTTGGGCAACATTTTTATGACTAAACTTTATTTTTATTTAACTGCAGTGACGCCAGACTCATGTCATTTTCAGAGCCTGAAAGAATTTAATAAATTGAACGTCGATGTTTTGCTTTAGGACATCAAGGAATTTCGAACAAAATTAAATTACAGCAAATAGATTCATCGGCTTTTTGTAATAAATACTTTTTATTTTTAATAATAATGAAACCTCATTGACTTTTGACTTCTTTGACTTCCTTGTATTTTGTCGCTATAACAACTGATAAACTTGTTGTTTTTTTAAAAATAAATATAATATTGTCGTTACAGTAAAGAAAATAAGAATCTATATATATATATATATATAACTAACCTCGGGCCGTATTTGACTCGTGAGCCGGACTTTGGACACCCCTGCTCTAGAGATACCTTTGCACAGTTATCGGAATAGAATACTAAGTCCCGGGCCGATCCCCGCCACACGACCAACAGCTGTTGAACCGTCTCTTACGTTATCACATACTTGGCAGTCGTATAATTAAAGTGACTCCGTGTGGGGTGTGGGACAGTGTTCATGATGACATGGCTGCTATATGACATAATGACATGTCTACTGCATGACATTATGACATGCCTACTGTATGACATTATGACATATCTACTGTATGACATTATGACTTGCCTACTGTATGAAATTATGACATGTCTGCTGTATGACATTTATCATAGCAAAAATATGAATCTTTTAATCAACATTTACAGCATAATATGTTGAGTGACTTACAAACTAAATATAATATGATAAACAAAAGAATTTTAACAAGAAACTCAAACTCAGACGACTTGGATTTAATCGTTCACTTTCGGAAGGTCATGATGACCTCAAAGTCTCACAGGCACGTGCATGAAGGGCAGCCGTTGGCAGCTGTGACATAACCGTTAGGGCAGAACAGGGCACAGCCTATGGCCGGGCAGATCACAGCAGCTTTCTTGGCTGAAGGCAGTTGATAGAAAGTTAGATCTCAGATTATCTCAAGTGAAAACATATCTATTTATATAACTGTTTGTTGTAAGAAATGGTGGTAAGATATGTTGGTGATATGTGGGTGATATTTTGGTGATATGTTTGTCATATGTTGGTGATATGTTGGTAATATGTTGATGATATGTTGGTAGTATGTTGGTGATATGTGAGTGATATGTTGTTGATATGTTGGTGATATATCGGCCTTATGTTGGTGATATGGGGGTGATATGTTGGAGATATGTTTGTAATATGTTGGTGATATGTAGGTGATTATCTGGAAGACTCAAGATGATAACATTTTCTCTTTTTAAACACAAAAGTAAAAAAAGGATGTAGAAATTTATTTTACTCACCAAAGACAGGTTGACACGTGTGTCCACATCCATTTGACCTACATTCATATCCTTCAGCACATCCACCAATTCCTCCAACTGCCCGGATGATGAGGCTGTTACTACACATTTCAGCACAAATACCAATCATAAGATTGTCTAGGTTAATGGCTCCATGGGACACTGGGGAAGATAAACACTGGTCAACATAATTAACAAGCAGACGTATTAATATATATATGTTTTACTTACAAAAATACTTGATGAGACAGTCATCCCGGAAGCACGAAAATAATAGTAAACATTTATGTTTCCTTCTCAAACGAACTAAATCGTTTTCTTGAACAAGTTTTATAAGTTGCTACAGTTCCAGTGGCTACAGTGTTAAGGGCTACCTAGCATCCAACGAAGATATTTAACTTACCCACAAGTAATGTTAGGAGAGCTACAACACTGCCAAGAGACATTTTAATGATACAGATGTTCAGAAAATGACCACTTTCAAATATTAGGGCACACTAGGGTAGAGCTGAGTGGGAAATGGTTAATATAAACTGTTAAAGTCTAATCTTATGAACTTAATTTTTTTAAAAAGATTTAAAGATAAGGCTTCTTATTTAGGTTGATTCACGAGAAGCTTGATTCTTATCATGACTCGGTCTTCAACGATTTCTGTGTTGTTGTTTTAATGACAAATTAAAAAATATAACTGATGGTCAAAAGTCAATGTTCTTTTTTCAAAATGGTCTAAAAATAATTTTATTATCTTGACTTTAAATCACGACCTAAAGCCCTTGAACTATTTTAATTCAATTTTAATGAACATTAATTCAGCTCACAATTTGTCTTGTTCAATCATTAATTAAGTCCAGTAATTTGTTGCTTTTTTTTACTATGTTAAACTGTGTTTGTTTCGTTGTTTTCTGTTGGTAGTAGATATATTTGTGTATAGTATGTGTGTATAGTATGTGTGTATAGTATATGTGTATAGTATGTGTGTATAGTATGTGTGTATAGTATGTGTGTATAGTATGTGTGTATTAGTTGCACCGTGTTTATATTTCAAATGTCATTTCTTTGTTGGCGTTGTATTTGTAAAGTGCTTCTTAGTGCTCGTGTTGTAATTGTATTGTTTTTCTTTAGAGCTGGTGTTGTGTTAAAAAAATTTTTTTTTGTGTGTTTGAGTATTTTTATGTCTATAAACTTTCTTGAGATAATTCCTATCAAACCACAGAGGAATCTATGGAAGTATCAGAAGTATTGGGAACACGAGATCCAGAAAAAAACACAAAGTAATGAAGTTGAAAGCACTTTGAAGTTTTCTGAAACGGTGGTCGAGTGGCGTGTGTGCTTAGGTGTTGTAACCAGGGTTACGAGTTCGAATCTCCGTGAAGTCAAGGAGGCCCAGGTTGCACTTAAGTCCACCAAGCTACAAATGGATAACTGCAACTAGTTAGTGAAACGAGATGGCTGGGAGTACTGTAGCTCCTTATAGCCGCGGCCGTGTCCTGTGAACGCTGTATCAATTGCCAATATGTTCTTAGCAGAACGTAAGACGCAATAATCTTCTGTATAGAAGAAGTGGCTTCATAGATAAGACAAGACTAGAGCAAATGTATCTCTAGCAATGTGTCATGACCAATTTTCCGTCTATGCTGCGTGGCTGCACTGTTGCACAGATATTTGAAGCAGTTTAGAATTACCGTGCATCAAATTATAATTAGGCTTTAAAAATATTTGTGTGGGGAATACACATTTGCACACAAAAATGAATTATGTGGAATTTTGTACACGAATAAACGAAATTTAGCAGGAATAGAATCATGAGGTCATTATGTTTAAATATACCTTTGGGGCCAAACGACAGCTTTAAACTAAGTCATGTCAAGATTGATTTGTGTCAATATTGATTCGTGTCAAGATTGAGTCGTGTCAAGATTGAGTCACGCAAATATTGAGTTGTGTCAATATTGATTCATGTCAAGATTGAGTCATGTCAAGGTTGAGTTGTGTCAATATTGAATCATGTCAAGATTCAGTCATGTCAAGATTGAGTCTTGTCAAGATTGAGTCATGTCAATATTAAGTCATGTCAAGATTGAGTCATGTCAATATTGAGTTATGTCAATAATGAGTCATGTCAAGATTGAGTCATGTCTATTTGAGTCACGTCAAGATTGAGTCATGTCAAAACTTAGTCAAGTCAAGATCATGTCAAGATTGAGTTGTGTCAATATAGATTCGTGTCAAGATTGAGTTGTGTCAATATTGATTCTTGTCAAGATTGAGTTGTGTCAATATTGATTCGTGTCAAGATTGAGTCATGTCAAGATTGAGTCATGTCAAGACTGAGTCATGTCAAGATTGAGTCATGTCAAGATTGATTCTTGTTAAGATTGAGTCATGTCAAGATTGAGTCATGTCAAGATTGAGTCATGTCAAGATTGAGTCATGTCAAGATTGAGTCATGTTTAGATTGAGTCATGTCAAGATTGAGTCATGTCAAGACTGAGTCATGTCAAGATTGAGTCATGTCAAGATTGAGTTGTGTCAAGATTGAGTCGTTTCAAGATTTAGTCATGTCAATATTGAGTTGTGTCAAGATTGAGTCGTGTCAAGATTGAGTCGTGTTAAGATTGAGTTTGTCAAGGTTGAGTCATTTTGAAGACATCTTATTATGACTGAGCCACACCCATCACTTTGAGCTATTTCTGAATCAACATTTAAATCTTGAACTGCCTGTAGGACAACAATAACGTACATGTGCATCTATTTCGGTTAAACTCCCAGAGTAACCAAACCCAATATAAACGTGTTCTAGTTATGAATAGTAATTTGATTTTCGCTGGTTTTAAATTGTGGGAGAGATGGCTGAATGTTTTAGTTTTATGACTGCCGAGAAGGGGTGGCCTCTACTGAACTCGACAAACGAGTAGTCCGCGACCGCAACCCAAAACCGACATTTCCTGGCAGGCAATGCCAAAGTCAGATATGTTAGATGTAAGGTGCTAGTCACATATGATTACAGTCGCTGTACGGATCTCAGGCAAAGTATTTAGATGCAATGCCGATGATGAAAACTGAAATCGTTGAGGGTCGGGTTACTAGGAAGCGACAGTTTCGTCCCCCTCATTAACAGTTGCATTGCCATAGAGCTGTGCCAGTTTAGGGCCAGGAGCGCCAGTACGGATTAGCAAAAGGAACCGCTAAGAACGCAGCGGAAAACCTTCCAGTAGGGGTTAAACCCCGCATTGCGGCAGTCCTAACTTTAGAGACTCGTGTGCTTTGTCGGGGAGGGGCCAAAGTGGTAGCGAATCAGGTATGGAAAATTCCACCCCTTCTTCGGAAGGTCAACTGAGTTGGAGGCATTCTCGTCCTTGTGTCCTGGGCGTCCAGGTGGGCGCTTCTAGAAGCGAACGCTCCGGGGGAAGGTGGGGGCTTCTAAGCTTTTACGTATCCTAGGGGCCAGAGAGCTAAGGGGGTTTTCCGGGAAGCCGCATGAAGAGCGAATGCTTGCGACTGCTGATTTTCTTCCACATGTAGGATCATTAGTTCTAAGACAATTAAAAATAACACTACTTTTGTATCGTTGTTGCTGTGAAGGTTTTACTGTAACTGTAAGTTAGTAGTCGTAACGTCTTCCAGCATACCACATCAATCAAGAACAGTAAATCGTGACTATTGTGTTTCTTTACTCTTTATTCAAACGTCTTCTGGTGTACTACAGCCAAAGTAATATTTCATTAATACATTAAAATTCTTATACTAGACTTGAAGATCATCTCTGCACAAATCTTGAGGCACTCTTGTCGGTGATATACTAGATATGAAAATAAAGAAATGATGTATTAAAGAAATGTATTGTAAACTAGCAGCACATGACGTCACTTGTTTATGTAAGTGGCTGCACTAAGACATCATGAAAAGACTGATGTACATCTACAGTCTACAGGCATATTACAAACATAAATAACTCAAGTAAATATATTAAAACAATGGAGCAATTAAATAGCGAACATGTTGACAGGAATTTTCTTAAATAATAAACAAAGCATGATAAATAATGTTTAAAAAAAACCACAAGAAATAAAATTCAAATTGTATTAAAACGCAATTTAAAACAAGGAATTTCTGACTATTTTTTTTAACTCAAGGGAAATCATTCTAGATTACATTAAAAGTCATGTCAAATCAAGTATTTTGAAAGTAAAAAAAAATAATTGCTTAGCTCTACACAAATTGCTGCTAAAAATACGGGTGTCAAACGAAAGAGATTTTCAAATATTCCTACTCCAACATTGTTTTAAGTATTATTAGCTATTGTTTGGTGATTGTTTCAACCCGATAGATTTTATGGTTGGCGAGAAATTGACAATTTAATTTTGTTTTTCTAGGAAATCCGGTAAACTTTTTCGGAGGTTGTTTTGGCCCGCGCACATCCTTGTGACCACCTTAACATATTTGCAAAAAAGAACCCGAACTCTCTACCTAGTATGGTTCTGGAGTAGTTGCTTGTGCAAGCTAGAACAGACAGGACAGAAATTTAAAATATAGAAACGCAATTTGCCCCACATGGAAATTGTGTTAAAACATTACTTAAAAAACTTTGCTAAATTTTGGAACCCGGAGAACAGAAAGCGAATTAATGTAAAATGTAAATTTTCAGTGGGATATAAGATTTGTATTAGTATGGGGACAGGGGGAATCTGGAAAAAAGAAAATACATAGCGATTGTTTATAGGAAAGACTAATATGTTGATAAATAAATGTGATTCATTTTTTAAAATCACGTTGGCAGATTTTACATTTCTCAGTTGTTCTTTTGTCTGTGAGCTAAACTCTACCGATTTTTACAGTGATCAGAACATTGGTCGTGGACCTGGTGTGATGGACCAAACTAGACCCTGGAACTGGTGTGATGGACCAAACTAGACCCTTGACCTGGTGTGATGGACCAAACTAGACCCTGGACCTGGTGTGATGGACCAAACAAGACCCTGAACCTGGTGTGATGAACCAAACTAGACCCTGAACCTGGTGTGATGGACCAAACTAGACCCTGGACCTGGTGTGATGGACCAAACAAGACCCTGGACCTGGTGTGATGGACCAAACAAGACCCTGGACCTAGTGTGATGGACCAAAAAAGACCCTGGACCTGGTGTGATGGACCAAACAAGACCCTGGACCTGGTGTGATGGACCAAACTAGACCCTGGACCTGGTGTGATGAAACAAACTAGACCCTGGACCTGGTGTGATGGACCAAACTAGACTACCGATTTTTACAGTGATCAGAACATTGGTCGTGGACCTGGTGTGATGGACCAAACTAGACCCTGGACCTGGTGTGATGGACCAAACTAGACCCTGGACCTGGTGTTATGGACCAAACTAGACCCTGGACCTGGTAAGATGGACCAAACTAAACACTGCCCAAATTGTACTTGTTTATATGGTAATTTATTTTAACAGCTCTGCCTTTAGCGGAGGAGATGTATTGTACAAACCCACCTTGATGTTATTGATAAAACCATCTAGCGACTTGCACAAACTCACCTTGTTGTTATAGAGGGAACCATTGACCCACTTGCACAAACTCACCTTGTTGTTATAGAGGGAACCATTGACCCACTTGTACAAACTCACCTTGATGTTATTGATGAAACCATCTACCCACTTGTACAAACTCACCTTGATGTCATTGATAGAATCATCTACCCATTTTGTACAAACTCACCTGGATGTTATTGATAGAATCATCTACCCACTATGTACAAACTCACCTGGGTGTTATTGATGAAATCATCTACCCACTTGTACAAACTCACCTGGATGTTATTGATAGAATCATCTACCCACTTTGTACAAACTCACCTGGATGTTTTTGATAGAATCATCTACCCACTTTGTACAAACTCACCTGGGTGTTATTGATGAAATCATCTACCCACTTGTACAAACTCACCTGGATGTTATTGGTGAAACGATCAACTTACATGTACAAACTCACCTGGATTCTATTCATGAAACCATCTACCCACATGTACAAACTAACCTTGATATCATTGACGAGACCATCTACCCACTTGTGCAAACTCACCTGGATGTTATTGATGGAACCATCTACCCACTTGTACAAACTCACCTGGATGTTATTGATGGAACCTTCTACCCACTTGTACAAACTCACCTGGATGTTATTGATGGAACCATCTACCCACTTGTACAATAAAACCCGCAGATGTTGTTACCGATGGCGCACTGCAAGCCGGGGCCACAGTCACATTCTGGGGGACAAGGTAACATCAGACTGAGGACCACTGAAACAGAAAGTTGTTAAAAAACGTACGTGTCTTTAACTTAACACACATCAACTTAACATAATTCAACTTAACGCACTTCAACTTAACACAATATTTTAACATTTAAAAGGCAAGTGTGATTATTAAACTAACATAAACCGGACTTCTGACAACACAGATTGTAACACAATCAGACTTGTGACAACACAGATTGTAACGCAACCAGACTTGTGACAACACAGATTGTAACGCAACCAGACTTGTGACAACACAGATTGTAACGCAACCGGACTTGTGACAACACAGATTGTAACGCAACCAGACTTGTGACAACACAGATTGTAACACAACCAGACTTGTGACAATACAGATTGTAACACAACCAGACTTGTGACAACACAGATTGTAACACAACCAAACTTGTGACAGCATAGATTGTAACACAACCAGACTTGTGACAACACAGATTGTAACACAACCAAACTTGTGACAACACAGATTGTAACACAATCACACTTGTGACAACACAGATTGTAACACAACTAAACTTGAGACAACACAGATTCTAACACAACCGGTCAAGTGACCTTGAGGAAGTCTTGTTTTCAATAATAACTTACCAGAAATCAAGGCCAACAAAATGGCGACCACAAAAATAAAGTTCATTCTCAGAGAGTTTGATTTTCAATACGATACGTCTTGTCTTTCTCAGCGGAACTAGGTGTCTGAACTTTTGTTTTGTTCACTTATTTCAGATGTTCAGAGATAAGAAACACTTGTATGTGTAATTTCTCTTTCCGTCCAAATTTAGACAGCATACGGATCTCTGTTATCTGTCATTGAAAAAAGAAAGCGCAGAAACTCGAGACGCAGATAAACTTTCAATTCTAAATTTAGTTTTGCCGTCTGTCATTGTACTTCATTCTTTAATCTAAGTATTAAATCAACGATATTCGTATTGTATTGACTTCTGCTGTCTGCCATGATGTTTTATTGTTTTCATACCTTATACTACCGAAATATGGCAGAATGTGAGATTGAATTTTAATTGCATTGGCCATTTTTTTTTCAAATAACATTCTTGTCAGTTTTTGTCCTTAAATACAATAGTACCTTGGTATACCTTCCAGATCCTTGGACATATATTTATTGACGCGCTTGTATAAAGTAATTTCAACTCTGCTTAATACTAAAATACATAAATAAACAGAACTTAGACGATATTCTTTCTGTTTTCCTGTTATCCAGATCAAAATTATTTTCCAACATGCTCTAATGTTGTTGATCTTTGTTTTGTAATCGATTTCACCGCTTTCGTAACGTTTGTCTATTTAATGAAGTCTTTGTTATTCACAATCATAGAAATAGTCAATCTCTGCGTTCGGTATGCTGCAACTAACTCCCAGACACGCACTCCAACTAAGTTCCAGACACGCACTCCAACTAAGTCCCAGACACGCACTCCAACTAAGTTCCAGACACGCACTCCAACTAAGTCCCAGACACGCACTCCAACTAAGTCCCAGACACGCACTCCAACTAAGTCCCAGACACGCACTCCAACTAAGTCCCTGAAACTCACTCCAACTAAGTCCCAGAAACTCACTCCAACTAAGTCCCAGACACGCACTCCAACTAAGTCCCATTTGACGAAGGTGGATGGGGGATGTTGGCCCAATCGCCGTGAAGCACGAAGGCCATATTCCAAACAAAGGTCACACACGAAGCAAAATGTTTTGCTTCCAAACATGACGTATTCCAAGTTGGACATATTCCAAAGCAGACGTACACCGCGGTACCATTGTATTTTGATAGTAGAATCTATATTAGATTATGTTACATTACATTACATGGGACAACATTTATTACGTCATTTGCCCTTTTTACATTAAAGAGCTAAAAATGTATAACAATTACCTGCCATTTTAATTGTTTTTTTGTTCACGTTTTTTATTTTATTTTAAATATTTTCAGTCTGAATAACTTTGTAATTTAGTTTTTATTTATTAATAGTAATCGGCATCCTACAGTCTCGCAAGATGATAGTGCATAACGTTTGGTTTGGGTTGCATTTCCTCGTACGGATGTGCAGTCTTATCCTTGAGTGACAGTCTTTACCACAGCTTTTGCACACGAGTTCTGTGCTTCCCAATGATTTGTCCTGGCTCTTCTGTCTGTAGACTATTCCATCTTTTGCTCCTTGGCTACTATGACGCCCTCTTCTACAACTGTGCGCCACGTAATCGGTTTTCTGCCTTACACTCCCAGTCGCTAGTGCGTATTCAAGCTGCCTTTATGTCCTTTGGAAGACATCATTAAATCGCAAACGTGGGCGACCTATCTTCTTTTTCTCGGTGACAGTTCTCCAAAAAGGATGATGCGTCCAGGTCTCATTCTATGTACATGTCATTGCGATCTCAGGCGTCTTTCACTAAGGATTGAGAATATGCTTTGGGTATTGGTACGCATCAGCACCTAACTATTTGGCACTTTGTCCTGTCATTGAAATCCACGGATAGGACGCGGGCACTTCAAGTGTAATCTATTAAGTGTGTGCTCATGGGATATTAAAATGATCCATTTCTCGTCCCCATGTAGCAGCGTACTGATGATGAAGGCTCGATAGACGCACAGTTTGGTTTTCTCCCTTAGCTTGGTGTTTTGCCAGACCGGTTTATTTAGTTTAGCCATTGTGGCAGCTGCTTTGCCAACACTACTGTTTATATCGTCCTCAATGGACATTGTATTGGAGGCTTTGGACCACAAGAAGGTCAAGCTGTGCACAATCTTCAAGTTTTCATTGTCGATATTGATGGTTGGAGGAGAATGTGTATCTTGGGCCATGATGTTTGTCTTTTTCAAGCTGCTTTGCAGACCAAATTCTTTGCAGGCATTGGAGAAGCTTGACATGATTTGTTGCAACCCGATTCTGTATGTGCTGTTAGTGCCGCATCATCCGCAAATAGTAGCTCAAGAATTAGGTCATCTGTAGTTTTGGTTTTGGGTCAGGGGAGGGAAGTGTTGAGAAGTCCTCCATCAGCTCTGGTGTGTAAACAGAGTCCAAGACAGCTGTCCTTGAATGCGTATCAAAGCAGTACAGAAAAGAGTATTGCGAACAGCGTTAATTCGAGTACACAACCTTGTTTAACTCCGCTGGTGACTGGAAAGGCTTCTGACTTAGCTCCATCAAACAGCACTGTGCCCTGCATATTTTCATGCATTGAACTGTCTGATTATGGCGAGCAGATACGTGGGACAGCCGATGTTTTCCAAGATTTGGAAGAGCCTTTGATTTTGCTTTTTATGAAAATGTTAAATTACTTTTTATTAATTAATCTAGATCTCATTTATTCCAACGCTAACTCCCGAAACACAACTTATAGGTAAGATACATTTTATCAAGGGCAATAATTTAATTTTATGGTATCATATCTTACTAAATTAATGTGTGTTTTTTTTTTTGTGTTTTTTTTTTGGTTCTTTTTTTAATATGATAATTTAGTTTAGTGGCACATTAGGTAATCTTCTTGTATTTTTTTACTACATAAACCTTAACATTTATTTGTATTATTTTCAATGCGTTTTTTATAACTTCTTAACTAACATGGACACAAACCACGCTCATGTTTTTAAAATATATATATTTTGTTTCTTTTTTTTACATCTGTCTCGTACAGTGGGGTACTGAACTAAGTTTTTGATTCTGTAAACTATCTTGTGGTTAGCACTTTATTTCGTTTCTTTAATAGTATTTAGTTGTTATTTGAATAATTACATAAATTTATTTGTCTAGGTAACAAAGAGAAAAATAACTTTCCACTGTCTGCTTCAATTTTTATTCATTTTTGTGCATTACTTTTGTTTTTACACTAAGCTATCTCTGAATTAATGTTGGAAGTACACAGCACGTTGAAGTAAACACACATGCTTCAGACATCAATTTCTTTCGATTACTTCCTGGTTTTTTCTATTCAGAAAAAAAAAATCAAAGAAAAAGATTTGAAACTGAACTTCTCCCAGCCATCAAGTAAAGTAGAATGACCGAAGTATTGCATATGATATCTGAGAACAAAACAAAAAGTTTTCAACATTATTTAATGTTTATACCCTAAAGTAATGATAAAATGGTTGAAATTAATTTGAACGTGAAAAATAAGTAGATTTAAATATTGACGATGTAAATTTTATTTTCACAGCTATTGTAAAACTATTACTTTGAAATAAACTAATGAAGCATTCTAAAAAAACACAAAAAATTAATCAGAGTACACACATAGATATAAATATTTTTTATAAAGGCAACAAAATTATATTACAACAGCTTTGAAGAAAATCTCAACAACAACTTGTTGAATTTTAAAATAACACACTTTACCAAACTCCTTACATCCTAAGCTGCTTTACTTTCATGCAGCGCGAAAAAATAACCTTTGAAAACTCACGTCAGCAGCTGACCACATCCGGTATGATTTATCCCAGCAATCCCAAAAGAGGGTTGGGTTTACAAGAGCAGAGCGTGCATCCGCCTGAAGTTTGGAACCCGTAAGGACAGTAGAGGCCACAGGCGACAAACTGGCAGGCGCGTTTACCGATAACTGCAATCAGAAATAATAGGGTGGAGAACTGTTGAAATATTTTCTTGGTCCTAGCGGATAAATTAATTTCAAATAATACTTTTGAAGTTAGTTATATTTATAAATGTCTCATTGAAAATATGTGACGACTACTCATGCCTCACAGGCTGTCTCAGATTTTTAGTTATAAATCAATTTATTTCCTGTTATAAAATAGTATGTGTACAAACTAAATAGCTTAAACGTATGTTCAATCACAGCTACACATATGATCTTGTGAGTATGTCATAGTACCGACCTAATCTCAGAAATAAACGTTTCAGATTTGAGCTCCTTACTTTGAGAACCACTGCAGCGTACAGACAATGATCTGTTATACAATCTGCCTCATTACAGATAGACTGTAGCAACTATTCATCTTTAGTTTTAACATGATTATACCTATCATCGTACACCTCTGGTAATGTAATGACGTCACAACTCACATAGTGATTGACAGCTGTAGCCACACCCATTAAATCTGCAGATCTCACCGGAAGGACACACTATCCCACAGTTAGGGTTACAGTCTAACAGAAGTGACGTCACACCTGCCATGGTAACATAGATTAGACAGACGTAAATAGAACAATTATATACATCACGTAGCCATATACTTGCCATGACTGTCTGTCAAGGTATGAGAATCACTGACTGAATTTGTTGTAAAATTGTAGTGAAAATGTTCTGAACTGTGTTCAGTTAAACTGACACTTGAATGTCACGCCATGACTTTGCAGAGTTCGCCCAGGGGCTATATATAGTGTATGACGGAGCAGGGCGAGCGAGAAATGGAATACTGTGTAGAGTAGTGGTCAGCGTGTGTGTGCGGCGGACGTTAGGCAAGTGCAGTGCTTGTCATACATTGTTTTATCGAGGTGGCTCGAATGCGTGACACTCAGTGAGAATAGATACTGATGTGAAATAAGCCTGTGTTGGAAATACTGGATGCCTGGATTGTTATTATGGTGTTACGGCAGCTGTTGCATTACTGACGCAGTATCTATACATGAATTGTTACCACAATAAAGAATCCTGTTACTTTGACAAGAGTCGAGACCTCTGTCTTAATTACATTCAGAACCCAGAACGCAACACTGTCATTCAATTTTCCTACATGTCATAATATGGCGTGTCTCAAGAAAACATCTTAGGATGTTAAGAAATAATCTTGATATTTAAGTTCAATTCAATTTTATTCGTGCAACAATGATCAGCAACTGTCACCCAAATGTCACTCAACTGTCACTTAACTGTCACTCAAATGTCAAGTATGTTCAAATATCCTCACCTGGTCGTCGCCTGCCATTTACCTGGTACTCACCTGGTACTCACATACTACTCACCTGGCACTTACTCAGTACTTACCTGGTAATCACCTGGCACTCACATAGTACTCACCTGCCACTTAACTAGTACTCCCCTGGCACTTACCTAGTACTCACCTACCACTTACTTGGTACTCGCCTGGTACTCAACTACCCCTCACACTGAGCCTTGACTGCCAATCAATCCCCTTCCGATCAAATCCTAAAGTTGATACTTATCTTATACTTATCACAGACTCAACTTACACTTATCTTACACAACAATTGATCCAATCTTAAAGTCAATTCCTGAAGTGGATACTAATATACACTTATCATACACTCACCTGATGTCAACAAACAGAAATTAAGACACAGGATTAGTTTCATTGTGTTAGAGTTACTTCCCATCGTAAAATATCAAGTTCTCCAATTATTTACCGGTAGTCTCTATATATAAATCTATTGCTTTTTTTAAAAAATGTAATTAAATGTTTAATGTTCTTTGATAAGGCAGTTAATTCAAATATGGGCAAGTTAATAATCTCTGACCTACTTGAACCAAATGTTTATCTAAAAGTTTCGTGACGGCCAGGGAGACGACATGAAAGTTTTTTAAAACTATTTCTTGACTGGGGCTCAATGAGTGATTAATTTATAGAAATATACCTGAAATATTACAAGTTAAATTAACAATAAGAAAGTTTAAGTCTTTAGGCTTCTGTTGTACCTACCACAACATTGAAACTTAATTACTTGAACTAAATCTGTAATGTCCAAAACTGAGAAAGATCGCATCACCAGTTTAAAACACTCCTCATCATTTATATATGATTAAATCTCTGGCAAAGAACATTCATAATTCATAATCATTTATATTTATTTATTTTATTTATAAAGGACGCTTCTATAGCGCAGTTTCTTAAAGCTCACTGCGCTTTACAAAAACACTACCAAAAATTAATAGTTGCATTCAATAATCATACATCTTACACAGTAAAAATACATGGAAGAATTTCACCATATTTTATGTTACAAAATAAAACGAAGAGATATAGTTCTTTTTCAATAAATATAGGAATAATAAACAATTAAGCAAGGAGACGAATAAGGAAATGAACAAGTAATAAAACAAATTATGTAACAACAAATAAGTAAACAAATAAAGAAATAAATAATTAAAACAAGTAAACCAATAAACAGAAAAACAAACACATAAAATGAATAAATAAACACACAAACAAACAAACATACAAACAAACAAATAAAAAATTAAAACGTTTTAGCTATTATTTGTATGAACCCTATGTCTATGTGAAACGAGTGTTATAGAAGTTTAAAACATCTAAAAATGGTAATGACATTTCAGTGAAAGCAAGTGTGATTAAAACATAATTACAATAAGACAAAACAAATAAATATACGCATTTAAGAATCAATATAAACACGTAACCCATCTACACCCATGCACTTGCACCCATACAGACACACACGCATACACACACTCTCTCTCTCTCTCACACACGCACACACACACACACACACACACACAAACAAAGAGTCTCAGAATAATGTGATCATCACAGATTGTAGGCTTGTCGAAACAGGTGAGTTTTTAGGGAGTTTTTGAAACGTGGTAGGGAGGATGCATGGCGGACATTTGAAGGGAGAGAGTTCCAGACAGTAGGAGCTAAAGCCTGAAAGGAGCGATCACCGTAGGATTTTGTTTTAGTTCTAGGGACCGAAAGAATGCGACTGTCTTGAGAAGAGCGTAAGCTTCTGGTAGGGGTGTAGGTGTGGAGAATCTCAGAAAGATAAACGGGGAAAAGAGGTTCTGTCAGTGACTTATAGCAGAGAGTAGAGACTTTGTAATTGATTCTAGAGGCAATAGGCAGCCAATGGAGTTGCTGTAGTAGCGGTTGTACATGGTCGGTTTTATTTGCCCGAAAAACAAGTCTTGCAGCAGAATTTTGCACTTTCTGTATTTTGTCTATGAGGTAGTTTGGAATTCCAGAAAGAAGTGCTTTGCAGTAGTCAAGTTTTGACAAAACAAGTGAACAGACAAGAGTTTTAGATGCTTGAAAGGACAATAGATGTCTAATGCACGCTATTCTCCTGAGTTCTGTGTAAGCTGAGCGACATATGTTTGTGACGTGTTTGTCCATGGTCAGTGTGTCAGTCATTGTAACTCCTAGGTTACGTGCATGAGAAGAGAAACTGACCTCTGATCGACCAACAGTAATAGATGAGACTGGTGGTTCAGGAAGCTGTCTGGATTTTGAATGAATAAGGAGTACTTCTGTCTTGTCATCATTCAGCTTGAGTTTGTTCCTTGTCATCCAGTCTTTAATGTGGCTGATGCAAACTTGTGTGTTTTGTATGCTTACTTTGATGTGTCTTGGTGAACATGACTCTATAAGTTGTGTGTCGTCTGCATAGGACTGACTGTGTACTGAATGGTTAGATGTTATATTGGTGATTGGCCTAGTGTATAAAATAAACAAAATAGGTCCTAAGACCGAACCCTGGGGCACACCAAAGTCTAGTTTGGAAGGCTTAGATTTGTATTTTTGTGTCATGATGACTTGTGATCTTTCTGAAAGGTATGAGGATATCCATGATAAAGCGATATCACAAATGCCGAAGGAATGTGAGAGACGAGAAAGCAGTATTTGATGGTCGATGGTATCGAATGCAGCAGATAGGTCTAACAGAGTGAGTAGAGAGATCTTCTTGTTGTCATTAGCTTGGAGAAGTTCATTCATAACTCTTACCAGAGCTGTTTCTGTGCTGTGTGCTGGGCGGTAAGCGGACTGCGAGGGAGGGAAGAGATTGTTGGAATGAAGATACTCTGTGATCTGAGCAAGTACTAGTTTTTCTATGATTTTTGAAAGAAAGGAAAGGTTGCTGACAGGACGATAGTTTTTAAGGTTGTTAGCGTCAAGTGAAGGTTTCTTAAGAAGTGGGTTAACCAGTGCCTGCTTAAAAATGGCTGGGACAGTGCCTGACTGTAAAGAATTGTTAATGATGGAAGTTAGAGCAGGAAGCAGTTCATCAAGACATTCAACCATGAGGGGCGTTGGGATCGGGTCGAGAGCACATGATTTTGGACAGGAACCAGCTATTACATGCCTTACTTCATCATCAGTAACATCTCGAAAACAAGTAAATGAGGAGGAAGTATGAGGAAAGTCAGCAAATAGGGGATCAAGTTCTGTTTGAGAGCATTCCTGATCAAGATCGTCTCTTATTGTTTGTATTTTATTAGAAAAGAAATCAGCAAATGCATCAGGGAGTTCATCTTTGGGAATGTCAGAGGGAAGCGCGCTGTCTTTGCTGCGACCGAGAACACTGTCGCAGTTCATAAAAAACGTTTTTGGATCAGAACATTTTGCAATTTTTTCAGTCCAGTAGTCTTCTTTGGCTTTTTGAACAATGTCTGTGACCGTTCGCTTGGCTGTCATGAAGATCTCGAAGTCAGCAGCTAGTCTAGTCTTATACATGATTACATCACTGGCATACAACATTAATCATTTATACATGATTACATCTCCGGCATACAACATTCAGCATCATTTATCAAAATTCAATCTATGATTGAAACATTGATAACAACAATCACTGTGCACATGTCTCCATTTTTATTCGTTTTTTTTCCCAATACTTCGTGCTGCTGTTTGTGTCCGTTCTCTCAACCCCTCACCAGTATTTCCACTATGATGAGGAAGTCCGCGGCGTATGCTATCCCGCGGGTCATCTTGATTCTTATAATAATTATCAATAAATTATCATAAACCTCATTGAAAATCCAAAGCAAAGTTCTTTTTCTTTATTTTTTAAAAAAGATTTTCATTTTTCTCTCTCATTTTTCATTTTTTTCATTTTAGTTGAACTTAAACTATTTAATTGTGTTTTCTACTTGGTTCTGATTACAAGTCACACAAAAAGTGTGTTTAGTGATTAGTGTGATTAGTAACTAGTATTAATAGCTTATCTCTTTTAGGTATTAATTAAGGTTTGTTTCGGTGGGGATTAGAATCAATTAAAAATAATCAATACAATTTATTGGTTTCAAGACATTGAATCTAAATATAATCTATTAAGATGGCCTTTTTTGGTCGCTATTCATTACTTTGTTATTGTATGATTAAAAATGTAGAGTTGGGAGTCTAGAAATAAATTGTCAAGTCTGGAGGCAAGAGATGGTGACGCCCACCTTGCCAGTAAAACAAAAATACTTTATCAGAAAGTTCATGGTGGAGTATTTCATAAGCTGCAAATTCATACGTTTCTATGTGAAATGAAAAGCGGTTTATCAATTTTAGAACTCCCAACAAACTTTGGTCGATTTTCTATAATTAACTTGAAGACAAAAATGCATTTTACCGGCTATACTCTGCCTATAGTACAGTTACCCGAATGTAAGCTGCCCATGAGACATCAACAAATGAAAATAAATCAATGTGTCTTAATTTTTATCTCAAAAATTAAGACAATCAATGTTCATAACTCAATAACTAAAATAAAAAAAAAAAAAATAAATAAATAAATAAATAAATAAAATTAAATGAAAATATTGCGAAGAAAATTAATCATATAATTATAATGTTAGGAAGAACAAAAAACTTGAACAGCAAACTAAATAATTTTAAAGTGTATTGAGATTGTAACACTGTTGAAAAAGATATTAAAAGGGAGACAATGACTAGTATTAATGCTGAAGTCAACATAGGGAAAGAACCATACAAACAGAACATGAAGGAAAACTGAATTTACCGACCACTACAATAGCTGAGACCTCACAGGTAGACATTGATACGAAAGTATAACAAACAGAAGAAATACTTTTTTAAAAAAAGATTTCGCATGAATTTAAAAAGGTTATTTTGGATTTTCCAGAGAGCAGAACAATCGGAATACATAAATTCGAACTTTTTTATTTATACATTTTGAAAGAGAAAATATTAAAACCCCACACCATCACTGTTAACATTACTGGAAAGCTGAAAGAATAAATTAAGTAGATGCTGATCGCTAGAGTGTACCCTGTGTTGTTTATCATTGAAAAGTTTTCAACTGTATCTATTCCAGTCTCATCTAATGCCTCTAGTTCTTCTTTTGTTATTCTATCTGGCTCTGGAGATTTGTTTCTTTTCATTTTACATATGCACTAATTATTGGTGGTCCATCATTGTTGGTATCAGGTTTTGGTTCTTGTCTATCATTACTGTATAAATCTTGGATGTATTCATTCCATCTACTTATTTTATCTTCTGTACCCATTATGGTATCTACTTTCTTGGATCGTAAACAGCCTGTCCCTTTGTGTGTCTGTCTTCCTGTCAGTTCACCTATTCTTCTGTACATGTTCAGGATTGGACTCGTCAGCCATCTGCGCACACATAGGCAAAACCAGTCCCAGCAACACTCGGATGACTAGAATGGTCCTCGTCGACTCGACGGACGAACAACAACATGCCTATTGAGCTTTCTCTGTAGTGTTGTTCTACTTCTTTGCACTTTGCAGCCAACCACTCTTCCTTTGCTTGGTTACATCTGTCTCTTATGTCTCGATTTACAGCATTGTATTTATCTTTGCCATGTTTGCCTCTCTTCTTTGGTCAATCATTTCTAAGATCTTATCTTTCAACCATTGATCTTTGACAGTTCTTTAAATTTCACGTGTGATCTCTTTTGTTTTTTTGGTAAATTAAGTCTCTTAGCATTTCCCTTTGGTTGTCAATGCTTTCTATTTTCTCTGTTGCATAATATCTGTTCCTGATAATAGTTTTGTATCTCTCTTAAACCATTATCTGACCTAATTAACTTTAAATTAAGTTGGGCATTGTTTCTAACTTTCTTGATTTTCTTTAATTTGATTTGTAATGTCTCTATTAGAAGTAAGTGGTCGCTGTTGCAGTCTGCACCTGGTCTTGTTTTCACTGACAACAATGAGTTTCTAAATATTCTTAATATCGTCATCTGGGATCTTCCATGTCCACAGTTTTCTTGGATGCTGCTGAAACCAGGTATTTCCTATTATCATGTAGTGGATTCCTGCCCATTCAACTAGATTGTCCCCTCTTTCATTTCTTTCTCCTAGGTCATGTCCTCCTGTTATGTTGTTTTCTTCTAAGTTCCCCACTTCGGCATTAAAATCTCCCATTTTTATTGTTACTTCATGATTATTCAATTCTTTGATTGTTTTCTTGGGATCATCATAGAAGTTTCCGATGTCTTCCTACGAGAATATTGAAGTTTGAGAGTAGACCTGGATAAAGTTGGTGTCTATTGGTGTTCTGTGAAGTTTGAGAGTAGACCTGGATAAAGTTGGTGTCTATTGGTGTTCTGTGAAGTTTGAGAGTAGACCTGGATAAAGTTGGTGTCTATTGGTGTTCTCTGAAGTTTGAGAGTAGACCTGGATAAAGTTGGTGTCTATTGGTGTTCCCTGCAGGATCCGATCTGAAATGGGTCAGAAGCCTTTCAAAGCTTTACATTTATTTTCGTCTCTAATTATGCCGACACCTCTTTCCTGTGTGGTTCCTCCTGGGTATATTATCTTGTATTTATCTAACTGAATAGTCCCTGCTCCCTTCCTCCTACATTCACTTATTCCGAGCACGCTGACTTCCATGCGTTCCATTTCTCTTTTGATGTTATCGAGTTTCCCAGGCTGCATGTGTTCTTACATTACACAGAATACATTCCAGAGGAGCTCAGAAGATCAATTTTTATGGCACTACCAAAAAGCCAAGTGTGGTAGAATGTGAAGAACACAGAACAATTAGTCTTATGAGCCATGTTCTAAAGATCTTGTTAAGAATAATCATGAAACGAATAAGACCCCGTATCAGAACGGAAATACCAGAAGAACAGTGTGGTTGTGTGGAGGGCAAAGGCACCAGAAATTCTTTTTTATGATCAAAACGATAGCAGATAGGGCCATAGAGGTCAAAGTAGACTTGTACTTGTGCTTTATAGACTACAGTAAGGCTTTTGATAAAGTACAACATAACCATCTAATTGACATGTTGAAGAATATACAAATAGACGGTAAAGATCTGAGAATCATAAAGAACATATATTGACAACAATCAGCTGCGATACGGGATGACCAAAACATTTTCAGCTCCAAGAAATCAACATAGGTGTGAAACAAGGATGCATGCTGTCACCAGACCTATTTTCCCTCTACAGCGAGAACATAATGAAACATATAGAAGACCTCCCTGGAATATCTGTGGGAACAATTTGAGATACGCAGATTATACGGTCCTAATCACAAAAAGCGAGGAAGAAATACAAAGATTGTTGGACAAAATACTTAAGGAAAGTGCAAACCAAGGCCTAAGTTTGAACAAAAGAAAACAGAAGTCATGGTGATATCCAAAAAGAAAACCAACTCAGGATGTAGATTAGTAGTAGATGGAGAAACATTAAAACAAGTCACCAAATTTAAATATCTGGGAGCAATGTTGACATCAGACGGAAGATGTACAATGGAAATAAAATCAGAATAGCACAAGTGAAAGCAGTTTTCAATAAAATGAAGAATCTCCTGACCAACAAATCCATATCAATGGAAGTGAAGAAAAGAATGCTTCAGTGTTACATCAAACCAGTTTTATTTTATGGATGTGAGGCCTGGACAGTCACCATTGAATTACAGAAACGTTTGGAAGCCTATGAAAATTGGTTCTTTAAGCGAACGTTAAAATTACAATGGACAGAGAAGAGATGTAACAAAGAAGTTCTGAAAGAAGTAGGCCAGAAAAGAAAAATTATGTCTAACTTTAGAAAGAGACAATCTAAATTTTTTGGACACATCATGAGGCAAGGCAAACTAGAACACACAGTAACAATGGGAAAGATAGAGGGGAAATGGGATCGAGGCAGACAGAGAGAAAAAATGCTGGACTGGCTGACAAGATGGCATGGGGCACAATCACCAGCAGAGCTGATGGGCAATACCAAAGACAGGGAGACCTGTGAAGAAGCATGACCGCCTACGCCAATAGGCACGGCACCTGATGGATGGATGCTGATCGCAGGAATCACAGAAGAATCAAAACTACTCTATTCTCTTCACATTAAAGGTTATTAATACCACTCGTTATCTCCATTTGTCGAATATAAGAGCCTTAATGAAGTAACTAAGTTTATTAAGTTATTTAACCCCCAGTTATTACATTGGCAAATTACACATTTGGCTTTATGGGTTACTCTTTTTGGGATAATGTGTCATCTTTGGTCCCCAACTCCATTACATGGCACCCAGTTTTCCCCTGCGCCCCAAGTACCGGTAGCATGCATAGTGTACGACTAACTAGGCGGCCACACCCAGGTAAACGGCATAACTAACGGACTAACCCAGGCGAGGGTAAACGATGGGATACAAGCCTTGGTGAATACTTATATATCCAACATGTAAAGACTGGGTGCAGCTGCCTGCGCGCTATATCTTCTATGAGCTAATGGGTAAGAACGAATCAGCCCGTTTTCAAATTGCAAACAACTTTTGTGGATAGAACAGATGTTTCCACGAAAGTGTAGAGGCGGTTTTTATTTCATTTTAAATATTTTAAGCTATTGGCGCTACCCTATTGAACTGAAAAGTCCGAGATTAATCACACTGGAAACTAGTACCTCAACGATTGAGAGAAAATGCATAGCGAAAAAATATGTCACTTATAATAATTTGCGTTTTATTTTATGAGTGTCCTATTTCCCTTTCATCGTACAATTCAATAAAAGGTAAAAAAGCTAGTTAATAAAAATTTGGAACATCCGATGCTACACCACAACGTATCACTTCTAAATATTTGTAAAGTGTCTTTGCATTTAATTGAATAGGTAGCCGATGGCATGCACAGTGACGTAATACAAACTGAAAATGTCCACTGCTCTGTTTCTTTTTTTTAAATAAAAATTATTGTTAGCAAGAACACTGCTGCAATATGTCAATGCATATACCAACAATCGAGACAGTCAAATCTTTTTATGTTTACCATTACAAAAAAACTTCTTTGTAAACACAATTTATTTTCAATTTGTCTTCAATTTGTATATGTATTAATTGGTAGACGAGTCTCCAACAATATATAACTGAACTGAACTGATGAATTAAAAGTCTTCGGAGCACGCTACCTCAAGAGCGACGAGTTATCTGAAATGATAGATGTATGGTAATTTCTTATGTTATTGGCACCAGCGGACGGCTTTGTTATCGTGCCACAAGGGAGGTTCAAGTTTTCCTCACACACTTCCACATTGACATGTAAAAGTAGATAATAATAATAAAGTCTGAGTTGTCTGACAATGGCGGGCCACCGAGAGGTTATTAATTACACCAAGAATATAGTCATTGGCTTTGGTGCTGAAATGCATTTAGTTGATGATGAAGTCTATAACTTGTTTTTTAAAAAAAACCAACATTCTTCACTTCATTTTATTTTTAATTAAATATGGCGGAAAGTTTTTGGTGTTGTAAAGACGTCTCTAATTGGTAGATTTCGTTTGATTATTTGTTAGGTGGACTATAAATAATAATTTCACTTGTTATAACTCTAGGGCTTAGGGTTAATTTATAGATAACATGGGTACTAGTACTCTCCGCCATTTATATAGCATGGGTACTAGTACTCTAACCCTTTATATAGCATGGGTACTTGTACTCTCCACCATTTATATAGCATGGGTACTAGTACTCTCCACCATTTATATAACATGGGTACTAGTACTCTCCACCATTTATATAGCATGGTACTAGTACTCTCCACCATTTATATAGCATGGGTACTAGTACTCTCCACCATTTATATAGCATGGGTACTTGTACTCTCCACCATTTATATAGCATGGGTACTAGTACTCTCCACCATTTATATAGCATGGGTACTAGTACTCTCCACCATTTATATAGCATGGGTACTAGTACTCTCCAACATTTATATAGCATGGGTACTAGTACTCTCCAACATTTATATAGCATGGGTACTAGTACTATCCGCCATTTATATAGCAAGGGTACTAGTACTCTCCACCATTAATATAGCATGGGTACTAGAACTCTCCACCATTTATATAGCATTGGTACTAGTACTCTCTATCATTTATATAGCATGGGTACTAGTACTCTCCACCATTTATATTGCATGGGTACTAGTATTCTCCACCATTTATAGATAACATGTGTACTAGTACGCTCCACCATTTATAGATAACATGGGCACTAGTACTCTGCACCATTTATAGATAACATGGGTACTATCACTCTCCACCATTTATATAGCATGGGTACTAGTATTCTCCACCATTTATAGATAACATGTGTACTAGTAATCTCCACCATTTATAGATAACATGTGTACTAGTACTCTCCACAATTTATAGATAACATGGGCACTAAAACTCTCCAACATATACAGATAGCATCGGTACTAGTACTCTCCACCATTTATAGATAACATGGGTACTAGTACTCTCCAACATTTATATAGCATGGGTACTAGTACTCTCCACCATTTATAGACAGCATGGGTACTAGTACTCTCCACTATCTACAGATAGCATGGGTACTGGTTCTCTCCACCATTTACAGATACCATCGGTACTAGTACTCTCCACCAATTCCAGATAGCTTGGCTACTAGTACTCTCCACCATGGGCGTCAATAGGAATTTTTCCAGGGGGGGGGGGCAAAAAAATCACGTTTTTTAAATTTAAGGGACCGTCCAAAAATGACGTCACGTGCCTATGGGTAGGGGGGTCCCCAACTTTGTGACGATGTGTGACGAGGGGGAGGAGTTTAAGAAATTTCCCGTCAAAACACGCTATTCTAAGCCAAAGTTCCACTTACACTAAATACATACTAAAATAACAATATACGTATATAACTGCATGATTGCCAAAGATGGATAGGAGATTATTTTCAGGCTTTAAAATTAAAAAAAACGAAAAGTAGTGCAATCGCGGGATTCCGAAATGCCGTTATTAGAAGATTTTTTTGGCGTCTGCATCATCTCACTTATCATTGGCGTTGAGGACATCAGTACAGTCAGACACAGCTGAGGCTACTTTTTTCTCATTTGATCCACGTAGCCACATGCAAAGCATATGACACAATGGCTGTCATGAAGATGCAACTGCAAGCAGTTTTGTTACATATTTGAAAGCAAAAGCAGTTTCTATAAATGAGCAGTTGGATTCATCATTTAGAACAAAAAATTAAAGAAAATCGCAACAAACAGGCTCCCATTACTTCTTCATCCTATTTTGCGGCAAGAATGATTTAGCACAACGTGGAAAAGAATTAAATTCTGGTAATTTGTATGATCTGATAGAGTTTTGTGCAATCTGGAGATGAAGTTCTTGACAATCAATTGTCTATTGTTTCTTGTAGTGCCAAGTATATCTCGGCAACCATGCAAATCAATATAATTTATCGAAATTTGTGGGTCTCTCTTGCGTGAAGACATTGTTCGTGAAGGAAATAATTCAATTGCATTTTCTATACTTGTCGATGAGACAAATGACATTTCGGGCATTGAGTTGATGTAACTTGGTGTTAGATTTGTCAAAGAACAAATGGAAAAATGATGGTCACAGAAGAATTCCTAGAATATATTCCAATTGTACATGGAAAAGCTGAAGGTTTAGCCAACACCATCATTAAATTTCATTAGAATTCGGATTAGATATGACAAAGCTTGTTGGTTAAGGATACAGCTATTATTCTAAAATGGAAGGTGAAGTATGATGAATCCAAGCAATAATTAGAAAAAATACCCAAAAGCAGCATTTGTACATTGCAGTTTACATAAACTTAATCTAGTCGTAAACGATTTAAATAATGTGAATGCTATACGAAACACAATAGGAACAATTAAATCAATTAAAGTCTTTTATGAGACAATAATCAGCGAAATAAAACTAAATCAAAAAGTTAGTTTGCTATGTGAAACTACATGGACACATATGTAAATGATAGCGTATTTTTTATTTAAAAAATGTGACAGAAATTTTATATACACCAATCAGTAATGTATTCAGCTATACTTGTTTGATCTGTGTACACTGTCTTCAATGTAATTAACTTGCAGTAAATTTAGTACAGTTTTATCGTAACAAATTTATGACATTTTTCTCAAATGTAGGGGGCGGGGCAAATGCCCCTCTTTGCCCTTCTATATACGTCCATGCTCTCCTTCATTTCTCACTTCCAAATTTCAGTGCAGGATTAGGTGCCACCTATTTGGTGCGCAAAATATAATTTCGAATAGTTAGCACTATGTTGAATTCTTGGGACCGCCAAATCTTGAATGCATAGTGTTTTTTCTCCAAAAAATATGTATAGTGAGCTCACTGAATGCCACCCGTCACTAATCACTTAGTGTTGTTATTATGTATCATATATTTTGAATTATTGTGGGACACTTTTATTATGTGTGTTTTATAAACAAAATATAAATCAAACACTAAATGAATATTTACATCTACGCTGGGGATTTTAAAATTCGTATTTGATTGAAACAGAAGCTTACGCCTATATTAGTTGTCGGTACATAATCATGAATAAATAGGTTCTAATATCTCAACACTTTAATCATAGGCTCCACACAAGAACTGTGGTTATGACTTGATCAATAATGTATTACGTTAAACAGTGTGATAGAATGGACGTAGAATGTCGTTACGAACAAGACAGATACTTAAAAGAACAAATATAAAAAAAAAAAGTGTGGCTGTTATCGGTTAATTTAAATTCAATCGTTAACTTTTGAAAAATTACCGAATAATTAATCGATAATTTTGATTAAAGCAAAAAATATGATTTATGACGTCATTAAACTGAACATTTCAAGGGTAGTAACAAAAACATGCAATTCTCAATTTTTTAATATAGATAAAAGTAGTTCAATATAATGTCAATGAATTGCATTTTGTTATTGTTAATTAAGTAAAACAATGCTAAATTGTTGATATAATTTTCCCTATAAAACAGCTTATTTTAAAGTTTACACTTTTCAATTATTTTTTTTAAAATGGAGAAGTTTGTGGGTAAAAAGCAATTATTGTTTTATTACTTATAATTGATTATTATTTGATAAATCGGTGTTACCATTGCAAAGATTATCCATGGTTTTAATCGCTATTTCATCGATTAAAATAATTTCAATCGATAAAATTTTTTACCTATTAATCGAGAAATTAATCGATAATTTCCGCAGCCCTACAAAAAAGTGAACTTGTACTGCATGGTGTTCCATTGGACAGAACCAGGTATAATGGCTATTTTTGATTTTATCTATCAACCGGCTAAATCTGAAAGTAAAAGATTGGGTCTCTTTTGCATGGATTCAATCGTGTTACGATATTAGAGTGCAGCCTTACACTAAATACATACTAAAATAACAAGAAACGGGTTTTGAAACACGCTCATTTTCAAATAGACAATACCGCTTTGATTAAAGGGGGCGGGGGGTCATAGATTTGTTACGTCATATTGGAGGTGAGGCAAAGTTTTTGTGACGAGGGGGGTAAAAAAATCGGCCAAAATCGCGTGATTTCATTTATGGACGCCCCCTTAACCATTATGCAATGTTACCATCCAAAAATAATACACACCTAACATGTTTTGATAATCATAGCAAAACGCGACTACCGTCCTATGCCTTTGTTCAAAATTAAAATACCACATGAAAACAAACATCTAATGGTACCATGAGAGAAAAGGGGACGAGTAGACTTTAAAAGTCTGTTTTTGCTCGGCAATAACTGCAGTCTCAGACACCACAGACCGGAAGTAGCTAATTTCAGAGTCGCGCGGGCCGGTAATGGCGACATAACTAGGGGCTATCCATCCCGCGCGCGCCGATAAAACGGCCGTATCTCAAACACGGGGTGGCCATCACTGGCCGAGACCATCGCGAGGGGCCATGGATTGATGGTGGGTTAGCGAGCCAGCTGTAATAGAGGCGTCTTGAATCGATTTGTCGGGATACTTGTGGCACCCACCCTTGGGCTCCCTCTGTTCTCCCCCATCCCCTTTTTTCGGGCTATGGTATTATTTTTATTTCATTTTCTGTAATACTTTTCACTTTTTCTCGGCACTTTCTTTGCGCTTGGTTCAGAATCCTATGTTCGGTTCCGGCCCTCGAAGTTGAAGCGCCCTCGACCGAAGATCAATGTTGATTTTGGCCTCGTAAATACGACTAGTAGCTGGTGACTCTAATAGGGTGGAAAGTTTGCCTTGTCAAGTTCTGCGTGTATTGTAATAACGATGAAGTATGTTGTAGGGTTTGTGGATCATCTCCCCTTATTATACACCATCGATCCGACGTCCTGAGCTCTATGATCTACACCGTAGTCATGTCAGTCTGGCCATGGTTACCAGCCATCAGACGCCGGGTGCTGTTGGCACAGAGACCCAAAATGTTGCGTCTCTCAACACGACAATAAGATGTGAATATGCATTTAAAGTAAAGCATCGGATTTTAAAATAAATACAATAATTTTACTGAAAATGATTTTTATTATCAAGGTGACGTCTGGTGACGGGAGCTTGTGTGGTTAGCGCTGGAGTAACGTAAATTTCTTCCTGACCTACCACCCCTTTCCTACATTTTATGCTATCCAAACACCTATACCCACAACCGCTTAAATGTCTACGCCACTTGTGGAGTGACTCCTGTTTAAACACTCTATGAAGTTAAACGCTTTCTGCTCCCATGGGCAAATTTGAGACGTGTTTGTTGCTAGAGACATTAGAAACCACAATACACACACAACACAGGCCAGACTTCTAGAATTTTCTGAGTAGGTCTCCACGATGGCATGTTTCTTTACGCTGTAAGTTTCTGATGTGTTTTCATTCAATGTCAACTTTCTAAGTGGTCAAACATTGTCATATCTTGTCATGTCTTGTCATACATTGTCATATCTTGTCATGTCTTGTCATACATTGTCATATCTTGTCATGTCTTGTCATACCTTGTCATATCTTGTCATACATTGTCATATCTTGGATTTGACGATGCCCTTGCCCGCACCCAATAGTTTGGTACTAACTAAAATCATTGATGCCTCGCGTTCTTATGATGCCAGAACAGTTGTGTTCAGGTTTATGTGCTTGTTATTTTAGATGCATTGCGTACAGTAGGGTAATAACAAATTTTTTAAAAAAAATTATACCACTTGCAATCGAGGAAACTTTATGTGTAATTTAAGGATATCAATTGCATTTTGATTATTTTTCAAAAAGTTCCCCACCTTTTAGAAAATAAAAGGGGAAAAAAAATTATATAAAAAAGACTTTTTTTTTTCAAAAAAGGACATTTTTTAAAAGCAAAAATAGAACGATTAAAACTAATAACTAAGCAACATTTATTAACCAATGAGATATAGAGTAGTACAAAATGTATAAGAAATGTTTAAAACATATATCTTATCTTAGATATACAAACGCTCCTTCTATGCAGAAGATAATTGCGTCCACAGACCATGAGGGATGATCTGTTGGCAAGTGATGCAGCGGTCACAGGCCACGGCTATAGGGGTTCCACGCATTACCCCAGCCGCCTAACTATTGTCTAGTTAGGTACCCATTCAGAGCTGGGTGACTCGGGGACTCCTCAGGCTCCGGAACAAATCCTCTCCTTCGCGTGGATTCGAACTCGTGACGATCGGTATGGGAGTCGAGCGCGCTACCTCTCGACCACCACGTCCCAATAAAACTATGAACTTCAGATTTTAAAATTCAGCTTTTCGCGAGTTCGCATGAAGTTCCTCCGTCAGTTACAGCACGTTCAGCAAATTTGGTTTGTTCTGGGAATGTCAATAAATGTTTCTTTGACTGACCAATGTGTGTTTAAAACACTGAAGTACGCGTTATTGTAGTGTTGCGAATGGAACCAAGCATTTGTCCATTCGTAGCAGATGAAGTCGCATGCTAGAGCAAGGACGCAGCGCCACTCTGGTATAAGAAAAAATGCTATAACAGCATATTTTGCACGTGAGTTCTATCTTCCCTGATGTAAATTTGGGAGTTTCTTCCAGCTGATTCTAGGCCAACTTGAAGTTGTTTTGTAATGGCGATAAGCCTGACATAGTTTATATAAGAACTTAAAATCATCTTGTCATAGAGGGTTCTCGCCTGTATTAACATCATCTGTCGCAACGAGGCATATGAAGACAGACATATGTTTATGTTAATTTGTAAATGAATGAATTGTTAAGTCCTGGTTTGCTTGTTGGCCCTTGAATAAAAACATTCATATTATGCTTCAGAAGGAGGTCGAGTACATAGTGATGACATCATCCTGTTTAAGCTTTACAATCCCATGCAAACGACCAGTATTTACTACGGTCGTGTTGCAGATTATCATGCAAATATTTTCCCAAACATCATTTTCATCAATTAGCTGATGTAGTTCCTTGCAATCTTTTACCATCAAACTGGAGACAATAGGGATCTTTTCTTTGATGTTTTTGAGCAATTTTTATTTTCATTTGCTGTCCTTCAGAGATTACTCGTGTCCATACACGCACCTGACTTGGAACCAGCATATCATGACCCTGTTCAGCAATGGTTGCAAGAACGTCATGTACTTCTGTGTAGAAATGTTGGTTTTTCTGTACTAGTAAACTTGCAGTTTGTTATGCTTGCTTATTGGTATTTTGGTTAGCGTTCAGGATACGATGAAGTGGAAGAAGAGGTTGGCAACTCGGCAAAGGAAGCAGAGGTTTACTAATCCGAAGATTCTGAGACAGTTTTATGTGTTTGTGTGGGTTGTGATTGAGAAGAGCTGGCTTGAGCTTGAGTTTTTGATAGTTGGATTCATTTTTTGGGTAGATAGATGCCAAAGGGGCTTGATTGACTATTGAATAAACAACCTTTCCTGAACTCGTAACCTGCCTCTGGTAGAGTTCTTTATCCTCTGTGCTTTTCTATTCTCCATTAACGATGTTGACATTAAATAAATGAGAAATTTTGCAATGAATTTATGAGACGGTTTCTTTTTGTTTTTGTCATATAGATCAGTCAGCCTATTGAGTTTCCTTCTGATTAGTGCGCTGGATAATAGTGGAAAGTCTAAAATTTCCCTCAGGAGCAATTCTATATTAGTAATCATAATTTTTATTTGATCCAGTCGCGTTCCTTTCATTTAAACAGAAAAGTGAAGTTTCCAAGAAGTTGACAGTTTGTCGGCATACGTGTGAGATTGTTTAGCTTATCACAAATGGAATCGTTGGATTCATTTTCTGTTTAGAAGATGGTGGTAGATTCTTCCTGTAAAAACTCCTGTTTGATTTTACACTAGCTTTAATTTTTATATGACATTTTATTATGGTTTAAAAGTTTTTAAATATATTGCAATTTTTTCCTCTCGGTAAGACTTGCAATCTTGCACTGAAAACAGGATAGTCATAAAAAATATTTCATCATGTTGTAAAGTATTCCAGTATATCATCCTGACTTTATCTTTAAGGATAATAATGGTTTTTTTACGTATCCAAAAGACCATATAGAGTTTATTACTATTTTTATCTGTAGTTTATTTTGATTATTTTTACCAAAAAAAACTATAACGAAGTCACACCTTAATTTATTAAAAAGACAAATAAACCTGTAAAAACGACCAAACTTCGCGAATTGAGGAATAACACTAGCAAAAGCTAATACCGCCCCTTCCGAAAATTAACTAAAGCTTCTCTCACTAAATGAAGAGTTTCTACATTCTATGATTTCATTTTAAAAAAAGAGCGCTATCAAGGCGCGCTTCACCGCGGGCATTACCGCTAGTCAAACAGCGCTGAGTGACCAAAAAGAAAATGAAGAGGTGGGGGGACTTTTTTCAATTAAAAAAAAAAAATTAATGTTCCTACTGTCATCTGCATACAATTGTTTCTCGAATGTAAGGGGTTTCATATTCGTGAAGAAAAAAAATGAAAATAGTTATCACCCTAGCGTACAGTATGTTTTAGCTCGTGATATTAGATGTATTATGTACAGTACGTGTTGACTTGTGATGTCAGGTGTGTTAGGTATAAGTATTGTGCTTTATTTATTTTTTCTATATGACAACGAATAAAAGCTTTGATTCTCGGCATGCGGGGAAATATTCTCACACAGGATCTGTCTTTAGTCAACTAATTTTCAAAATGGAAAATCCCAATGATACGTCTCCAATTGCTATCAATTTTTAACTCCAGGAAATGTTGCTTAAACACAAACTGATTGTTTCTGGTGAAAGATAAAAACACAAACTGATTGTTTATGGTGAAAGATTAAAACACAAACTGATTGTTTCTGGTGAACGATTAAAACACAAAGTAAATAGATACCCGACAAAACAAAGAAGTTTTATTACTTTTTGGAAAAGCAGAAGATGAAAATAAAATGAAATATTTTAGTTTAATGAAGATCATTGCAGGCCATGACATCCATCACTTTGCTGCATGTCACAGATTCCATATCATGGATATTAATGTTACAAATGTCACATATAATGGGGTGAGATTGTTACCTTGAGGCCAGATAGAAAAAAAAGAATTTTCAAATTAAAAAATTGTTGTCTGCTTGATGCTAAGGCGCAGCTGTGTTTTAAACTTAATAATATGTTAGCATGAATTCAGTTATAAGAATAGATTGTCCGGCATCCTTCCGTCTCGCGAGACGATGGTGCATCACCGTTGGGTTGGGTTGCATTTTCTCGAGTGGCTGTGCAGTCCTATCCTTGAGTGACAGTCTTTGCCACAGTTTTTACACACGAGTTCTGTGCTTCCAAATTTTTTGGCCTTTCTCCTAGCTCTTCTGTCTGCAGCCTCCTCCATTCTTCGCTCCTCGGCTACTATGACGCCCTCTTTGACAACTGTGCGCCACGTAGATCGGTCTTCTGCCTTACACTCCCAGTCACTTGTATGTATTTTGGCTGCTTTCATGTCCCTTTGACAGACATCCTTAAATCGCAAGCGTGGGCGACCTGTTTTCCTCTTTCCTGAAGCAAGTTCACCATATAGGAGGTCCTTCGGGATGCTGCCGGGGCTCATTCTTTTGACATGTCCTAGCCATCTCAGGCGTCTTTCACTAAGAATTGAGAACATGCTTTGGGTATTGGCACGCGTTAGGACCTCACTATTAGGCACTTTTTCTTGCCATTTAATACCAAGGATGCGGCGAAGGCATCTCAAATGGAAGCTATTAAGCTTGCGCTCTTGGGATGTATAAGTGGTCCATGTCTTGCTCCCATATAATAGTGTACTGATGACACAGGCTCGATAGACGCACAGTTTGGTTTTCTCCGTTAGCTTGGTGTTTTGCCAGACCCGCTTATTTAGTTTAGCCATTGTTGCGGCTGCCTTGCCAATTCTGCTGTTTATTTCTTCTTAAATGGACAGAGTATTGGAGACCTTGGATCCCAAGTAGGTGAAGCTGTCCACAACCTCCAAGTTTTCATTATCGATATTTATGGTAGAAGGAGGTCGAGTGTCTTGGGCCATGATGTTTGTCTTTTTCAAGCTGATTTGCAGACCAAATTCTTTGAAGGCATTGGAGAAGCTTCACGAGTTGTTGCAAACCAGATTCTGTATGTGCTGTTAGTGCTGCATCATCCGCAAATAGTAGCTCTCGAATTAGGACATCCGTCGTTTTGGTCTTGGCTCGGAGGCGGGCAGTGTTGAAAAGTCATCCATCAGCTCTGGTATAAGAATGGCCGTATTATATTGTAGAAGAATGATGCTTCTCAAAATTACAGAAAGGATAAACAAAATTTTTTAATGAAAGCTCAAGTACAGAAAGAGCTGGGGGCTAAGTGTTAACATATGGAAAATCTTTTGTGAATTATAAGAATATATTGATTCTCAAATTTAAAGACAACGTTTAGTTTTGATGGATAAGTGCGTAAAATTAAATGGCTCATTATACTCTGAAAATAACAAAGTGCATTTCACAATATCTATTATAATAATATTAAAAAAATAAAAAAATAATTACTTTCATTTGACAAACGAAAATAATGTTTTAAAACATTGAAGTATATCTAATTTTTAAAAATTAAATCTTTGTGTTATACTAAGAAACCCAAAACGGCAACAGTTTCATTTATCTTAATCAACGATACAAATACATTACAGGCAAACATGGCATAAACAAAGAAGGTATCCTTAAAATTTAAATATTCCTTTTAACCTTTGACCTTATCTGCATTCACACACACGTAAAACGGGAACACTTGAACATTAATATTTTTTATTTTTTATTTTTACAAATTAATTATTTATTAATAGGTGGAGGAATTATGTCAAATAAATATTTTCTTCTCTTCATTGAAATATCACTTGTATATCAAAGTTAAGTTTTACTACACGAACGACATTTATTATGTTAATGATTAGAAAAAAATTGAAATCAAAACATTCACAAGAGAAATATAAAGCAATAAAATTATTTTTTTTTAAATTAAAATTATTTTTACTTAAAAATAAACTCCTTAAAATACAGGGAGACACGAAGAACGGGAACTTTCTAATGATCCAAAAGAGCCAAGAGTTAATGGGGGAAAAAAACAAGAACGTTTTATTCATTGTAATCAAAAACTTAAAATATAATATTTAAGAAAAATTAATGGATATTAATATTTTTTTTTTAAAACTTCGCCCTTTACAACCCATCCTCTTTTACTTCTACGAATGCATTCTTGAAATCTGCTGTTTAGGCTCCAAATTTTGTGTGTCACCCTGCATCATCTCTGACAGACTGTGTGTGGGGGGGGGGGGGAGAGAACGTGAGAGGTGAAAATAGAAATAGCCCAGTTTTGTGTTGATAGGTGTGACACTGGTGGAGGCTTAAGAATTAATACCATCCAGACCTAACTTTTTTGTTGTTTTGTTTTCGACCACGTCCAAAAATTAACACTGAAGCTCCGAATGAAGACCAGAGGACGTTCAAAGAGAGTACCACATCCTCGACACAAAGTACCCACATCAAGAGGACATCAAGAGGACATCAAGAGGACGTTCAAAGAGAGTACCACATCCTCGGCACAAAGTACCCATATCAAGAGGACATCAAGAGGACATTCAAAGAGAGTACCACATCCTTGGCACAAAGTACCCACGTCAAGAGGACATCAAGAGGACGTTCAAAGAGAGTACCACATCCTCGACACAAAGTACCCACATCAAGAGGACGTTCAAAGAGAGTACCACATCCTCGACACAAAATACCCACATCAAGAGGACGTCAAAGAATGTACCACATACTCGGCACAAAGTACCCACATCAAGAGGACGTTCAAAGAGAGTACCACATCCTCGAAACAAAATACCCACATCAAGAGGACGTCAAAGAATGTACCACATCCTCGACACAAAATACCCACATCAAGAGGACGTCAATGAGAGTACCACATCCTCGACACAAAGTACCCACATCAAGAGGACGTTCAAAAAGAGTACCACATCCTCGACACAAAGTACCCACATCAAGAGGACGTTCAAAAAGAGTACCACATCCTCGACACAAAGTACCCACATCAAGAGGACGTTCAAAGAGAGTACCACATCATCAACACAAAGTACCCACATCAAGAGGACGTTCAAAGAGAGTACCACATCCTCGACACAAAGTACCCACATCAAGAGGACGTTCAAAAAGAGTACCACATCCTCGACACAAAGTACCCACATCAAGAGGACGTTCAAAGAGGGTACCACATCCTCGACACAAAGTACCCACATCAAGAGGACGTTCAATGAGAGTATTACATCCTCGACACAAAGTACCCACATCAAAAGGACGTTCAAAGAGAGTACCACATCCTCGACACAAAGTACCCACATCAAGAGGACGTTCAAAGAGAGTACCACATCCTCGACACAAAGTACTCATATCAAGAGGACGTCAATGAGAGTACCACATCCTCGACACAAAATACCCACATCAAGAGGACGTCAAAGAATGTACCACATCCTCGACACAAAGTACCCACATCAAGAGGACGTTCAAAGAGAGTACCATATCCTCGACACAAAGTACCCACATCAAGAGGACGTTCAAAAAGAGTACCACATCCTCGACACAAAGTACCCACATCAAGAGGACGTTCAAAAAGAGTACCACATCCTCGACACAAAGTACCCACAGTTTAAGAGGACGTTCAAAGAGAGTACCACATCCTCGACACAAAGTACCCACATCAAGAGGACGTTCAAAGAGAGTACCACATCCTCGATACAAAGTACCCACATCAAGAGTACGTCAATGAGAGTACCACATCCTCGACACAAAGTACCCACATCAATAGGTCAATGTGTTTTGAGTAGGATCGATGTGTAGAGGTCATTGGCCAAGAAGCAAATGCGGCTAAGTTATGAATAGTCTTCCCAAGTCATTTAGGGAATTTAAGGATGACAAGTGTCGTTATTGATTTTTTAAAAAAATTGTTGGATTAATCGGATAACATTTTAATCGATTCATTATATTATGAATATGTCATTTATACATACTTTTAAGTCACTATTCATCAATCGTGAAATCGGTTAAGTAGCGATAATTCCATGGCTCCCAATTTTTGTGACGTAACACAACAAATTCGTCCTGCCTCGCAAGTGATAAGAAAGAAAAGCGTTTTTGTTTAAGTATGCACATCTAAATAAAGAAAAAATTAAACGAAGGGTTAAATATATAAGTTTGAAATGAAAATTAATAAATTGGGAAAAAATATATTTTTATTCATAATAAAGAATAATAAATTGATACGTTATATAGCGTTGTATCACAACAAGGAGCCGGGCTAACGACGCTTTACATGGACATAATAACACATATATATACTCATTAAATAAATGTTCATATCATAATAACCACATAAATGATAGCCACATTAATCATAAAGAAGAAACGTTGTTTCGTTCATTTTGTATATAAATTTTGAAAAAGTGCGTCTTAAGTGCAGTGAAGAATTTAGTAGTTGAAATACTACGGATGTGTATAATGGTAGAGAATTCCATTGTTTGGCTGCACAAAAAGTGAAAGACCTTTCGCCAAATGTTTTAGTTCTTGTCTTAGGAACACAGAGAATGCGTGTGTCTGCAGAAGAGCGTAGCTGACGACTTGGTGAGTAGACTGACAAAAGTTCAGTAAGATGTGAAGGGCATGAGTCAGATAAGTAGTTGGGACAGAGAACGGCCAGTTCGTAATAAATTCAGGCCTGTACGGGTAGCCAATGAAGTGAGTAAAGTAGCGGAGTAACATAGTCATGTTTTGTGCCCTTAAAATTAATCTTGTAGCTGAATTTGGAACTCTCTGTAGTGTTTCGCTGCATTGTTTTGGCGCACCTGACAGAAGAGAATTGCATTAATCAATACTAGCTAGAACAAGAGCACAGACTAGAGTTTTTGTTACACTATATGTTAAGTAATGACGGATTGAACTGATCTGACGATGGCAGTATAGCAAGAGCGACAGATGTGATTGATTATTACATTTTTAATCCATCAAATTAATGATAATCGATTGAAATTTTTAGAAATTAATCTATTTATTAATCGTTAAATTCCTTAGCTCTACAAAATACATATAAGTAATCCCTGAATACTTTCGAAAACAAAAACATTAATCAGAGTTTTAAACATCAAAGGGCGGTAAGCATGCTGAACTAGTAAGGACAAACAGTGCTCTAAAACAAATCATGATAATAATTAACATATTTCACAGTCTTTCTCAAATATGTTTAACAATAAACGACTTTTTAAAATATTTTTTTTTAAAAATTGTCTTATGAAAATCTGTCTTTCAGTGCGTATGAACTTCTGCCGCGTTTCGTATTGGATTCGTCATTATAAACAGGTTATTTCCCCCCTGCCAAATGACACCTCATTTCAGATGTCCGGCGTAGACACAAATCCCTGGCGCTGCCACATAGATGACATGTCATTTTAAATATCAGACACGGTCACATCTTCATTATCTGCCACTCCAGACGTCACTATCCCTCACCGACTGCTTCGGAAAGTCCGCACAGCGAGTAGTAACAGGAAGGTCAATCTCAATTATCGAACCTTTGTCCATTCGGATCAGGATAGACAATTCACTGGAAAGGGACACCACCCGTGGTCAATTAGGTTAGTAGTTATCTTCCCTTCCTAACGGAGTCTTAAAGACACTGTCGAGGAAGAAGAGGGGTCGATTTATTCAGCCCTCGCGCACAGCTCGTGGGATCCAGGCTTCCCTTACCCAGGTTATTTGAATATCCTTCCTTTAACTTTATCCGATGTTCTCGTCAGGTCACGCGCAGGCGCGAGACGACGGTAAGGAAACTCGAGATGTCACTTAGGAGTAGCCGTGATTCGGTCGAGGGTAGATGGTATAGAATAGGTAGCATGGTTTGGAGACAAGGCCGGTGGTAAACTGACCTACTACATGGCCCAGCGGCGCTCTCGATATCCCCCGACCCGACTCGTCTATAGTATCTTAATCAATAGGATATTGGTCAACTTGATTCATCAGCACGAGCTTGTGGTAGCGAGGGGACCAGTACGTGGGCAACTTAAAGGAATCAATTCAACCGGTGGAACGGGAGCGTCATGTGGATGGTGGGGGAGGGAGAGGCGCGGGCACGTAGCAGGGAGGCGGGGGGGGGGGAGGAAGGCGAAGCGCATCGGGTTCCTCTTTCCCGGAGTCCTCTTCCCATTGAGTATTGATGTATGCTACATCTTCTTGAGCCTATGCATGCGTGCACACCCAAGTGCAACGTGAGCATTTATAAATCTCCCGGGCTAGAGACGGGCACCGAGCAATTTCTATAATTGAATTGAAAAAAGCCATCTTGTCGTTCTAGCGGCGTGTGTATGATAAAATGTATGGCTTCGCCGAAACATTTCTCTCTTGCCAGTCCCTCTTTTCTCTCTTCTCTCTCCCCCCCCCCAGCCCCGCTTCTTTTAGATTTTGTCTTTTTCCCCTTTCTATATTCGTTCTCTGATAAATCCGATTTTTTTTTACCGCCAATGAAAGCAGATGTTTGGGAGGACGGACCTCCAGAGAGTATGACTGCAGCACGTGATGTTTTTATTAGGGAAGTGAGGAATTGACAAGAAATGCAACGAGCAGCATGCAGAAAACAATTAGAGGATGTTTTAAGATGTGTATGCACCTACACACTGAGGTACGATTGTAGAAATGGGTGCCTCATGTGTGTGAGTGCATGTCTGCGTGTGGGTGGGGGTGTAATTTTGGTAAAAAGGTAACTTATATGATACCAATGTCAATTCACCTCACATCTGATTTGTTCAATCTTTGATGACTGCCTCTACTTAATTAGAGGTGGGGAAAGGGGGAGAATGGGAGAAGGTTCAATAAGAACAAAAGTCTCTTTCTACGTTCTACGAAATATTTCATCTTTAAATATGGCATCTTTAAATATGGCATCTTTAAATATGGCATCTTTAAATATGACATCTTTAAATATGGCATCTTCATTAACATGGGAACTTGTCTTAAAATATGATAACATGATAATTATAATTACAAGCTCTGACATTTTTAGGTGAAAATGCTGAATAAAATTTGTATACCATAATTTACATGATTTATTGTGACATATTCTTTAGTTAAATGTCAAACCTTGCAAAGGGACACAATTCTGAGGACGTTACACCTGAACACGTTACACCGGATGACTTTATTTGAGTATCTGCTCATTCAGTGGTCCATTCATGACCACGCTCTCACAACAAGGTCATCATATTAACCCTACCCAGACTGTCATGCTCAGCTCGTCCACGGGTCCGTGTCCAGCCACACCCATACCCAAAGGTCCAACACTGACCCATACCCCCACATACACACCCCACACACTTACCGATACACAAACATACCAACACAGTATAACCTCCACACTACACACACACACCCACACGCCAGACACGAATGTCAATCCACACAGATCTACCGGGCCACTAATCGGATTGACTACGTGATTAGCTGCCAGTGTTCGGTATCTGACCCAAGGCTGACCACTCGATCAGGGAATATTGTCACTCTGGTAGAGAGGGGGGAGAGTGACAAAGCTCTGTCCGGAATATTTGTAGATTATTTGTGATGGTCTTATGTAGAATTGTGTGTCTTGTTTGAGCACGGTAACATTTTATTTGCGAGTATACTTCTAAAATGGTGCCCAAACAACGGAAAAAAGGACAGTTCAGTTCAGTTCAATACTTCTAAAATACAAATGCAAAGCATTCACTTCCTCACTCATTGTCTCACTAACTGGTTCACACAGGGCCGGCCCTAGAGTATGCGGGGCCCAAGGCAACAAACAATGAGCGAGGTTCCGGGGGCCAAGGCAACAAAGAGGTGTGAGAACCATGCAAAAATTTGCATTTATATATATATGTGTGTGTGTGTGTTTGTGTGTCTGTGTGTGTGTGTGTGTGTGTGTGCATTTATATATATATGATGGGTAATTTAAAAAAAACAGCATTGACACTTTAAAAATTACAGTTTTATTCATTTTGACGCACAATAGATAAAATTATTAACGTGATTTCTTTCTATGCTAATTATTTGAATGGATTTTGGCTTAACGCCCCTGTCCATTCTAGACATAATGATAAATGTGCCCATTTAAAATTAGTCAAAGTATTCATTCACTTTATTGAATGATATTCTTAACATCTCAAGTCGCATAAGCACAAGACAACTTTTCTTCTTAGCCCAGTTTTTAAGGCATTAATTTTAAATGTCACACATTGGATACTTGATACAGTCAAGTCATGAGGATTAAGATTATTATCACTCGTGTCAATATAATTGAAAGTAGGGTGGATTTAGGTATCTTCGTATAGTACGTAGGTAAGAAATGTACATAATTGTCAAATTTTAAAAATGCATTTTCTGGAAGGAGCCGAGTCAATAGTGGGCATATGTTCAAAGCGCACACTTACACATGATGTATTTGAATATATCTAGTGGAGTACAGTGGATTTTAAATGTCCCAAATGACACTGCATTACCCCAAAGAATTCCCTTTTGACCACAGATGGGGTAATTTACCCTTGTTTTCCTTCTTTCTTACGGAATGCCAGTCAGTCAATTGAGGGATCTTAAAAACAATACATTTTAAAAAAAAAAAAATTAAATTAAATTTTATTTTATTTTCTGAACAAAGAAGCTAACAATATGATTAATAGTCAATGTTTTATTAGTAATTATTAGTTTATATAAATATAAAATATAATCGAAGGATGTTGGCACGGAACGTTTGTTAACGCCGGTTAAACGTTTTTTAAAAAACAGTTTGTTCAACCGGATACATAAAAAATTAAAATTTTAAAAGTTTATGTTATATTATTGTTACGCGAAAAGGAGCAGATTATAGTGAATTGTATAAGCCCACAATGATTTAGCATTACCAGTTACCCTTTTACCCCAAATGAGATAATTTATCGTTGTTTACCGACCCCTCGGTGAAACCGCCCGATAGCGGTAGCAATGTATTTTTCATTAGTTTATAAACTCCACAAGAGAATGCAACAATTTAAACACGCTTCGTCTATTGGTGACATTATATTTACAACACTTGAGTGATAGACATGAAATCGTGGGGAAAAAATGAGACAAAAACAAACACTCTCGTGCGCGTCGGAGTAAAAAAAAATAGATATATTGGATATTTTATTATTGTCATGGTATAATATTTTTCAGTCTTCATCTAACAGGAATTACTGTATTTTGCGACTCACAAGATGACACCCTACTTTCCTGCACAAATGTGGAGTTCGTACAGTACTCGACATATTCCTCTTCCAGCGCATAAATAATATATTTTTTTTTAGAAAACATGAGATGTGATATCAATGTGGTAATTTTAGATCAAATGCCTTTGACGTGCAAATATATTTAGCAGGAAAACTCTCACTATAAGATCAAAATCAATTTGAGGAAGCGTCCTGAATCTACATATTCTAGGACTAACAACAATGAAATGATTCTTGTAATATCAATGCTCACACTCACGAGCTTAAACTTGAAGGTTAATCAAATCAAAGGGTTTTTTGACATTACCGCTGCATAGCTCGTTAGCTGTTTTGCTATGTTTTGGCAAATAAACAAATTAATTATTTTTTTAATAAAACAAGCTGAACTCACACACAATGTTATAGGGCTTTAGGGTTAGGTCTTGGATGGGCTCATTTTGCTATCACGCCAGTACAAAAAAAAAAAAAAAAATCAATTCAAAACGGCAAAACAATGCACCGGTACCCTGTGAAATGGAAAAAATTCCTGCCGGTCGTCAAATAGGAAAAAGTTTGAGAAGCACTGTCTAAGCCATTTTTGGTTGACAGAAGGGTGTCAAAATTACTTTAAAATCTACATGTTTTTTTTTTTCATTTACCATAGCAAATTCAAGCCTAAAAATGGCGTTTTCTTATTTGAAATGTTCTTGTGAATGCTCATTAAATGCTCTAGGAAAAATACCTTTTAATTGAGATTTAGGCTGATAATAATTTTTATGATATTAGTGCGCTATTTTTCTAGTTATTTTATCCTGATAAAACAATTACGAAATTTTCTTGACACCATTGTCCTAAAAATTATTCAGTGATAGTGCGGGGCCCTGAAAAGCGCGGGGCCCAAGGTTGTTGCCTCGTTCTCCTTGTTCTAAGGCCGGGCCTGGGTTCACAAAATCTAAAGACTAATAAAATGGAAAGCTGTACATACACATTTACATCTACATCTACATATATATATATATATATATATTAGTCCCATAACCTCTTTTTTTCCGAGGTCGTAGGGGGTTCTAATGTTTCTATTAGAACATTCTCGGGCTCGGTAGACATGGCGGCGCACATTTTTCTCCAGATCAGCGAAGGTCTTTCTTAACGTCAGTAATTTCTCAAGATTTTTATAGTAGCTTTTACGTGGGCTCGATCCCACGGCCCCCAGCTTGTGAAGCGAGCGCACTATTGACTTCGCTACCCACAACTTTAATGGCATTTCTCAACTTCCAGTTGTTTTAATTAAAACAGTTCGTTAATAAACCAATGCATCTTTTAAAAGACCAAAAAAAATGCCAGAAGTCTTAAATACGCTTATTATAATTTATATAAATTATTTTAATCTTGCACTGGTTCCAAATAGTGACTGTCGAAACAGCGACTGCTATAAAGGCGACTCCACCATAGCGACTGTTTCAAAACCGCGGCTGTCACAAAAGCGATCACATGATTGCGACTGTCACAAAAGAGTGATTGTCGTAACAGCGACTTTATCGCATAGCTATTCTTGTCCAAACGTTCGCCTAATACACCGGTTCCCAAATTTTTTTGACACATGGGCCCCTTTTCATACTCTTAAACTTTCCCACGGAACCCATTGAAAAACTACATGATTGCATAGTACACAAATTAAAAATAAAAAAGCAACATTTTGATGAAGTATTTATTGAAATAATAAATTTTGTTTAAAATAAAATTTAAACCAATTAACAACTTGGAAATAACTTATGGCACACATACACACGCACTCATTCATATACAAACAACTGTTGATTTTAAAAAATTATATCAACAAAGAATTAAAAATAACATTTAATTTGTGTTAGCTGCGTAATGGTAATACATAAATGATTTTAAAAGAAGATTTAAAACAGAATAGAAATGACTAATGTTACTTAAATCATGTGAAGTTTATCTCTAAATTGTTAGCAAGTGGTCGAAGTTATTGAAGAACATCATATCGATCTCCGTGTTGCTGTACATCAGTGATTCGTGTGTTCATTGTCACGTATTTCATCATTCGCTGAGTTAGGTCTTTGCCTTGTCGCAGCTGGGTAAGATTCGATGATTGAAGGGCTTCCTCCCGCATTAGAGCTTCAATAAATCTGAAGATGGATGGGTGATGAGTTTCAGCAGATCCCTGAAAAGCTTTGTGCCAACTTTCGAGCTGATTGTTAATTCGTGGCAGTCCTGCAACTTGTCGAGCTATCATACTCCACATATGTACAGGAAATAACGGCTGTCTTCTATTTCCACGTCTGTTTCTCTGCCCTACATAATTTTTCTCGAAGTAATTCACAAGAGACATTACGTCTGGAGGGTAGTCTGCCACCAGTTTATCAAAGGCATCGCTTACTTCATCCACAGGTAGAAAGGAAAGAGCAAAGAGAATTTTCAATGCTATCCGAACATTTTCCTCTTTCACCTATAACCGTTGTAAACCGTTTTCCTGAATCTTTCTCTAGAGCGATTGTCTCCTGTGAACGTAATAGATGTGCATTTTAGGAAATCCATTGAATGTTGACTGATTTTCAGCGTATATTCTTTTTAAAATAGTTGTAAATTAAACATTAAAAATAACTGTCATGTTGTTTTTAATAATAATGTTTAACTACGTTATTTTTATACCAAAAAGAAATTTTGAAAAAAAGTAAATTTATTTTTAAAAAACAAACAAAACAACAAACAATTTTATGAGGTAGAAACGAAAAGGTTCGAAACATCCGGGGTCAAAGATATCATGTATTTGAACTGTCTGGGGTCGAATCACCCGGGATCAAAGTTTTCGACCACCCTTACCAGTACCAACATTTATTTATACACGCATCAAGTTGATTGTATTAAATTTCGTATTATTTCTTCTGTACAAAAAAAAGTATATGGCTAATCATATCAGTTACTTTTGTTGATTTTATGAACTCCATCGTAGGCTAGGCACTAGGCACAGTAAGTTTTTCAAACATTATCCCAAGCAAAAGAAAAAAGTCGCTATTTTTTTAACGGTCGCTATTCAGACAATTGCTATTATGTCAGTCGCTGTTTTTACAGTCGAAATTTAGCCCCGATGCCATTTTTGGCTAACACTTTAGAACATCTTTTTTTGTTAAGAAAGCGCTAGGTGCTGAAACACATTCTTAAAACTTTTTCCTAAACCTTTGCTCTAAGTCATGAAGTACGTTAAACATTAAGTCCCTGTAAACATGTGTATTACCGAAAGCGAACCCCAATAAACAAATAAAATAACTAGATTTTCGGTGAGACCTAAAGAGCAACAACCTTTCGGGGTGTAACATTTGGAATTGGGAAAGGGTAATGTTTTCTTAATTTAGCAATATATTTGAAAAAGTATTGTTTTGTTTTTTGATAACGATACCCATCCGAAAAACTCGTTTCCTTTTGCAGAAGAACAAGAGCTAAGGGGCATAATTATTAGAAGCCAGCATGTTATTAATGTGCATATTTTTTTTTATTACAAATGTTGCAGCGGTGGCCGAAGGAACACATGTGATGGAAATTGACGAGATCGCTTTTGATATGGGAATATCTAGAACTGTGGCGTCGCTAGGGGGTGCGGTGGGGGCGGGCCGCCCCGGGTGTCACCATGAGCTACCACCCTGGGTGACACCAAGCCTAGTGACGCCTCTGATCTAGAGTCAAAGACGCATCTACTTTCAGAAATCGGACTTTGGTTTACACCATCCTTTGAAGAGAGATGCTGAAATCAGGCTTAGAGAAGTCAGGATGTATATGAGGTCATCCTTTGAAGAGAGATGCTGAAATCAGGCTTAGAGAAGCCAGGATGTATATGAGGCCACCCTTTGAAGAGAGGTGCTGAAATCAGGCTTAGAGAGTTCAGGATGTATATGAGGCCACCTTTAGAAGAAAGATGCTGAAATCAGGCTTAGAGAAGCCAGGATGTATTTGAGGCCATCATTTTAAGAGGGGTGCTGATATCAAGCTTAGAGGAGCCAGAATGTATATGAGGCAGTTGGTCGCTATGGAGATCGTTTATAGAAAACTTAATAACATTAAAAATACACGTATTTCCAGTTTGTGAAAAATCAAGTATTCTTGCTGAAGCTAAGTTTTCATATTATTTTCATACATCTTCAATTTTCATAATTCTAAATCCTTTTTAATACACTTATTTAATCTTTAATGAACCAAATAATAACAATATTAGCTGTTTAATAACATTATATTGTGTATTCCATGATATTTTATACTAAAATTACTAAGCCCCATGAAGGCGGCCATTTATTTAGCTATACTAACCATAACTGTTTTACATAAAATAAAAGCACAAATAAACCTTCGAAATAAATTAGATTGCATTAGTAATATATTCAAAGCTAAATTTAATTGAACTTAATTAACTTTGAATAAATAAACACACTTTAATATATCATACTTAAACTTATAACAAAATAATAATAGTAATAACAATAATAATAATATCTTAAGTCTATATCTACTTAAACCTTGCCTTACAGTAAATGAGAAATTTTAATCTTAGTCTTAATAATAACCACAATACTTTCTAGGGCATTAAAATCAACCAAAACACATCTTAAAAATCATAGTAATAAGCTTATATTAATAATTATAAACCTCCACAACACTAAGCACTCTGATGACACCTCAATCTTAAATACAGTAAAGGACATTACTATTTCACTAAAATATTGGAAACATAAAATATGTAGATACAGGCAAAATCATTGAAAGAATTAAACAATGACTGTCCCCAATCCTTGTTGTTTTTTTTTAAAGCTTCTCTAAACCAGGATTAAGTGCCCCCGGATTGGAGATAAGCCAACGTAACGCCACTCTTTAAGAAAGGTGATAAATCAGATCACGGTAATAACAGACCTGTATCACTTACTAGTATCACCAGTAAATTACTAGAACACATAATATACATTAGAATAGTTAAACACTTTGAGAACATTATTCAATGCATTTCAACAAGGTTTTAGAAAAAAAAACAGATCATGTGAAACACAATTAATAGGACTAATAGATGAACTATCAATAGGCTTAGACAATAATGATCATATAGATAAAATATTACTGGATTTCTCAAAAGCATTTTACAAATTTCATCACCTTAGTTTATTTAATAAAACTTATATTCTTTGGAATCTCAGGTGCAATACATCTCTGGATCCAATACTTTCTATTGGGTAGGGAGCAAACTGTAATAATTAATGGATCTAAATCTGCACCCTAAAGATTAACTCAGGAGTTCCACAAGGAACTGTGATAGGTCCCTTACTATTTTTAATTTATATAAATGATTTACCCAACAATAACTCAACTGGAACAAAAGTTAGGTTATTTGCTGATGATTGTATAATCTATAGAACAATAAAATCAGAAAAAGATAGCAAAATTTTACAAAAAGACTTGTATAAATTAATAAAACGGGAAACTAACTGGAGTATGTCCTTCCACCCAGAAAAATGTCAACTGCTAAGAGTAACAAAGAAAAAGAAACAAATAAATGCAAATATTTCATTCATGGAAAAGAACTAACCCAAACTAAAGATGCAAAATACTTAGGGGTCATAATAAATGAGAAACTATCATGGAATCCACATGTTAATGAAGTTATTAAAAAATCAAACAAAACCTTGAAAATTATAAAAAGAAATTTTTACAAATGTAACAAAGATATAAAACTAAAATGCTAGCTCACCCTGGTGAGACCTATACTAGAATATGCATCTTCTGTATGGACCCATCCACTAAAGAAAATATTGATAAGTTAGAACAAATCCAAAAAAGAGCTGCCAGATTCATAAGTGGAAAATATTTAAAACTGACAAGAGTAACACCATTAGTTAAATCATTAAACCTTGAAACACTAGAGTATAGAAGAACCAAGAGTAAATTAGTAATTATACATAAAGCAATTAATTCTAATTTAGAAATACAACATAAAGATAACTTAATACAACCCTCAGATCAGGGGCGGATTAAGACTGCACGGGGCCCTGGGCTGCAATCAAACGGGGGCCCTATCCAGCCAGCATTCTTAAAATAAAATGATTGTTAACAGCTAATATAAGACTGTAACTAAATTTTAATAATGAAAAAAAAACTAACACGAAGAAATAACTGTTTGATGTGTTCGCGGTAGTTACAATTGAGTGTGAAAAGAAAAAAAAATATGCCCTTGCTGGGAATGGAACCCGACACCGATAGCCCCACGAGCAAGTACTATACCCACACGGCCAGCGGAACTTCTCGAAAATGGGAAATTTTAAAAATATAAACTATATTTTATATCATGCGAAGTGAATCAATTAAAGTTTTTCGACTATTATGTACTTTATCAATACTATCATGGCTGAACGCGATAAGTTGTATAGATAGTATTAATTAATTAATTATATTTTCAAGGGTTCGTGCAAACTTTTGTACACTTTTATTATAAAATATAAAAATTTTGGGGGCCCCTAAACCGTCGGGGGCCCGTGGCTTTAGCCCGTTCAGCCCCCCCCCCCCCCTTAATCCGCCATAGCCTCAGATAGACATAAAGATAGAAACACATTTCTTATTCCGTATGCAAGAACAAACACATACTATTTTACTTTCTTCCCGACCGGAATTCGGGCGTGGATTCGGTTGCCTGATGAAGCCAGAAAAGCCAACAACTTTATCGTCATTTAAAACTATTATAAGAATAATGGACTAAACACAAACCATAGATAAACGTAGGATGCAATAATCTTATGTATAGAAGTAATATCCTTTTCACCCTCACGATATATTTGAACAGTAAAGAGGACACGTGTAGAGAGCGCATTTGTAGATATCTTCTTGCCTTGTAGCGCGGAATCCAACTGAACTATTTTTATTTGAAAAATGAATTAAACAACGATTTAACACAATTCTTTTAAAAAAGGTTGGGAGCGAAAATTTACGTCTCCTTTGCTCGTATGCTCTCTGTGGCTGGATTTTTACAAGCAGTTTTAACTCCACACCCGGTTCCGGGATATACGATTTTCAACGTCTTTAACCCTGCACAAATACCTCCTACATTTAATCTGTTAGAGAACATCATCTGACACTTTCATTTGGTCCGTACATCAGTAGTAATTCCCTTTTTTGTGCATGATCGCCGTTGAAAAATACTTGTGTCCTTTCCGCTAGACATGTAGTGTGTTTGTTGATCATAACATTAAAAGGCCAAAGTGAACATGACCAAAATGAGACAATTATTATATCTTCTGAACGTTAATTTTAGTCAAATTTAGAAATTCTTTAACAGAAACGGACTGCGATAAAGCTTTCTAAAGAAAATAACATACAAAATAAATAAACGAATTGGGTGGTGACAATAATAAATTAAAGCTTTATTAATGGTTAACTACATAAATTTTCCTTTTAAAAATAATTTCCCTGGGAAAAAACTCTAATTACCTTGTAAACACTTTCTAAGAGTGATCAAATTAGTGTCACACGTTAACAAGAGTAATAGCTGCCATGTTCAAATCTCGGCTGACTCACCTCCAATATTAATACGCCTGATAAAATGTAGTGCTCCTAACGTGCACTGTACGTTGGTCGTTAAAACTTGGAGCGCAATCTGGAGTAGATAATGTTATTGGTAAGGTGATTATAACTATCAGTTACCCCACTTAACATAACGACTGAAGCCCTTCGGGCGAGACACCGTCGTCAGACTCATTAAATGAAACCACAAGCAGAGACATTGTTTACAGAGGGTCCCACGTGTTAACCTTTAGGTAACCAGGCTAAACTAAATGATGTTTGTTTTAATTCACATGAAGCTAAATAAAGCATCCCATATTACAAGGTAACCCTTCCGTCATTGTTAGCGTCTTGTGTGTTCCATCAATTTTCAAAGATACGTGCCTACACAATGAAACGTATAATTGTTTGCATTTATGTTTTTAAAAACAATGTGAAAATACGACTAATTAAAAGGAAGTTAGGTCAGCGCGATCGTAGACTTAATATGACCTAGATATTTGATACTATCAATATAAACAAACTGAAAAAGTAATACAATAGCCACAAACAAGTTTTTGTTACCTAATTTTAATTGCCGATGCATTCAGCGCTTTTTTTTTTCCTTTCTTTCATTTTTTTTCTTTTAAATCTTCATTCTGATCTGACATTAAAGAAATTGATTTATCTCAAATCTAAGAACTGGTATAAAAGTTATCACAGACTTTCGTTCCCTTTGGTTCACACGTATAGAGAAGTTAATAAACGTAAGAGAGAACTGTATAGACAACAAGGCAGTGGCGTTACTAGTGGGCGGTTGTGGCGGTCCGCCCCGGGCGGAACTCATTTAGAATGCGGCATTTGTTGGCATTTGAAAAGTAAAGCCGTTTCCGACTACTGCCCTTTTTTTCTTTTGAAGAGGGAAAACGAATGTGGAACAAACATATTCCTAATTTCAAGTCTTAATTATCGAATTCGCGCAATATTTGTTTAATTACATAGTGGTTTTTATAACTAACGCAAACCCTTTCAAAAAATTTTAATCGTTCAAAAAAAGTATCGATTTGTTTGGAAAATTAAGCTTTTTACACCAGAGATGGCGTTTTTATAAGAAAAAGAAAATAAACATCACCGCTGTGCCGAATTATATACACTTTTTATATCGCCTCGACAGTTTTTGCGTGTTATTTTGACATGCGCAGAATGATGCGCTAACAAGTACCTACATGATATGGTGGTTCAAATGTTGTGTTTAACTTGCAAATAGTAATATATTACACTTTCAGTTTTCCGAAAATTATTGTAAGGAAACTTAGTAACAATTAGTCTAAATTGTTTCTCTTTTTATTGCATTAAAGTAGCACAAATGACTTGTGTTTTTCCATTAAAATACGGTTATTCATTAAAAATGCTACGCCCATCCAATTCAAGTAATTCGTAAATAATTTGAATTCTTCTATTTTATGGAAAGTTCTTTAGATTTATGGCAAGAACATGAAAATATTCAAATTTCTCTGTTAATAAACGCCATAATAACATAAATAATTTAGAAAAAGACATACTTAAAAAATTTTAAGCGTCTTTGAAAAATTGTCATCTGAAAAACCAACCAGTAAAATGAGATCAGATGCAGAATTTTAACTCAGTTCGACGCATTCTTATTCTTATCTATGGTAGATCTTTCTCAATTTGTGGGAAGCCGTCTTTTTTAAATGAATGCAAACCATTTCATGGATCAAAGATATGTGCTAATACAGAAGGCTGTTATAGAGATTTGGAGTGTGAGTTAGAAGAAGAAAAAATATTAGTGAGTTATTTTCAGAAGACGTGATTCTATCTTTAGAGCAAGAAGTAGAACAAGAATTGTTTTTATCCATAGATGCATTTGTAAAAGTAAATACAAGAAAGCGCTCATTAGATGCAAGTCCTTGCAAGAAAATAATCGTTTATAATACTTTGTAGCCTGCAAAATGAAGAATTTTAGCAACAAAAACATTTGTTTATTGACATTTCAATATTGAAAGAAAAGTGATCTAGGTTTTTATGGATGTACACGGTATGGTGTTAGCAATTGCGTGGCCCTAGTTTTTGGTAGGGATAAGGTATTAATAAGGATAATAAGAGAAAATTAAGATATATGAGCCTTATGAAATCGCGGTGCCCACTGCGGCCGCATAGGTTGCAGTAGCCTAAGACCAGTCCTTGCTGTACCTCCACTACATAAAGAGGCATTGTGTTAGAAAATCGGGGGATATGTGCCCTTGCTCTTTTAAAATATATTAAACAGTATAGATTTAAAAATTCTTTACCCAACATTCAACATTATAATTTTTTAAGACCTTTTTTTCAAAAATTGCATTCAGTGTATCGAGTTGTAAAAGGAGTTTCTCCAAACGAAGTTGATAAAATATCTTCGTTCTACAATGAGTGATTTAAGACTAGAAAATGTTGCAATATTGTCCATAGAAGAAGATATTACAAATAATGTAAACATTGATAACATAACGCACGATTTTTCTACTATGAAAGTTAGATAAGAAAATGTATAAAAATGTTTTCATGTTAATTTATACCATTTCTTTCTTTATTTTTAAAAAATATTAATTTATCCCCCCCCAAAAATGTAAAACTTAAAAGCATAGTAATTGTTCATGTTTTTTTTTGTTTGTTTGTTTGTTTTTTTTTGTTTTTTTTTGTTGGTTTTTTTTTTGGAGGGGGGGGGTAAATTTGGAATATGTTTTGTCTCATTTGGGAGGACCTACTTTCTCGTGGCCTTAAAAAATATATATTATTTTTATAAATTATGTGTATTTATAGGTGTATCATCTTATGCGGCCGCTTACATAAGTAGGGCATGAAATGATAACAATTTTACCTACATTTTACAATGTACTTCGTTTAAGTTACAATGATTTATTCATGTTTATTAATTTATAAAGCCATCGTACGATATACTTAAGGGGCTGTCCATATATGACGTCACGTGATTTTGGCTGATTTTAAACCCCTGCCCCCTCGTCACACGTCGTCACAAAAACTTAGACCCCTTCTTCAATGTGACATCACAAAGCTTCTTCCCCCCCCCCCCCCCACAAACACATAAAGGCGGTATGTTCTATTTGAAAATGAAATGTTTTAAATCATTTTTTGTTGTTATCATTTAAGTATGTTTTTAGTGTCAGTCTGCACTACAATATCGTAACACATGTGAATTCATGTAAAACGTCGTTAAATAAAGTGGCGTAATCATGTATTGAAGAGGAACATTTATTTAAGGTATCGCGTTATGATGTGACGTCAAATGGGTGACTCCTTCCCCCCCCTTCCATTGCTTGACGTCATTTATTGACGGCCTCTAAGAGGGCGGTAAATTGGAGACCACCCCAGGCGGCAAAAGCTCTAGCTACGTCACTGCAAAAAGATATTATATTTTTTAAGGACTTGATGCAGTTTGAAAATAAATCAATACTTGAAATAGTAGTACAAAATATCAGTGTTATACAAAACAATACGCGCTTACCATCGGGATATGTACCGCTCGGCCACACGCCTAGGTGCTAGAGATACCAATAAACCATGTATCACTACGCGATATGCTTTTCTGAAACGTTTTATCTTTTCGGAGCAAATCGTTTTGCGACCAAACCACAGTTTGACGTACCGTACTTTGACATACAGTTTGAACAATGACTGTTTGTCATACAACTCAGCGATATGTCATTTAGTAACATTAATTTTTTCCGCGATGCTGTACCAAGGGTTAATGTCAGCCGGTGAGGTAAGCTCAGAGTATTACCCATCTCGCCCGATTCCTACCACGAGTTTTGTCCTTCTAACTTAGAGTATTACCCATCTCGACGGATTCCTACCACGAATTTTGTCCTTCTTGAAATGAATCCACCGAAAAACAATGACAAGAAAGAACAACAAACTAAACTGGAGTTCCGAACATAAAAATACTAAAGGAAATTGGGCTAACAATGCTAAGTTTAAATTATTTTGTGTGCACTTTAATCTGTTGGTCTTCATAGCTTTACACTTGTCAATCACTTCTTTAACAATTCTTTCACGCTTGATGCCTTGTATTTCCTTGGTAGAGTTTAAATATAATGAAGGCACAGACATATGACAAATAATTAAAGATAAAGCCAAAATTCAGGAAGATGAAGTCACATTCGGTTTTGATTTTTCAAACACCCGACACCGACTAATTCATGTCTTTGTATAACGCAATTATTTTCCTTTAAGAGTCGTTCGTACTCTAGATCTATACCCTAAGCATTGATATTTCTTTAAAATGGTATCAGAAAACTCGTCATAGAGGGAGGATTCATTTAAAAAGGACACCAGAATCTTCTATTCCGTCACCAAATCTAATTATTATTGAATTATTCATTAGCCTTTCTCTTCTTGAAACTTAACTTTCTTATGAAATTCCATTTTTTAAAATCGAAATTCCAGTCATTTTCACAAAAATGTGTCATTACATCGCTTGCAATTTTGTTTCATTAAAGTTCTAGTTTTTCTTTTATCATCATGCACTTTGTCAAGTATAAATGTGCAGTGCGGATGCTAAACTGTTCATGAACTACTTTTCAGCCTCTCCCCAGTGTCAAAAAATTTCTTCTTTATAAATTCAATAATAAAATTCTTCTCCGCTGTTATCACCAAATTCCTGATTTTGATTTGCATGTGATATCCAGCAGCCTATGAAAAATATCCTCCCATTTTTCTTGATTCTGTCAAGCACAAAGATACTTTCGGGCTCAGTTGTTTAGTCCAGCCACAGTCAAGCTGCAAATGTTTTTCATTTTCAAGTACACATAAAAGATTGACCGATGTTTAGTGGCTAACTTATTTCTTGGCCCGCTACCACCACATATTTAACCCTCCCAAAAATGTTGTTGTGTTTCCGCAACATTGGCATCAAGTAATCTGCAGCAGATACAGGTATTAAAAGCTGCATAATTTATTACTGTCATCCGCAACATTTTCTCACCGATTGTTATTATGTATAAAATTTGAGTTTTTTTTTAACGCACATATCTTTCAGAACTTATAAACTAAATCATCTTCAGCTTATTCATTCCATTTACCAAATAACCTGTTAAAACTATCTCATTGAGAAAGTGGAATTATCTGTAGATTCGTCATCATATAGGAATAACACAATATAACCGATTAACAAATGTACAAATCCTACTGTTTTAAGCATCAGTGAAATTCATTTTTTTATTTGCGGGTCTTTCTGTACACTGTCCCCTAAACTAAGAAAATGGTTACCAAATCAAACAATATCAGGTAGCTAAGTAATCTTCATATGGTGTCACCACCAGAGATGGTGTCACACAGTGCGATCCGCATCCCCATTAAGTCTCTGGCTACTGATTGATCACGAAACTAAATCAGAACTAATGGAACTTTAATCTTTTCTCTTCATAAAATAAATATTGAAAGGCACGTATATTAATATCAATCTTAGTGCAACTGCTCACATGCGTCATCGTCATCAGGTGAAAAGTCTCGGCTTTTTGTTCAGTCTTTAAACATCGATACCAATAAGTCGTGACAAAATGACACATCTCCAATACATAGATGGCGTCAAGCAAGGGGGGTAATTTCGAGAACATGAGTTATCTTTTAAACACGCCCCCCAAAGATAATTTTAGAGCAGCCCTTTCCGCGATTACAGATAATTATCTTGACTAACAGGAAATGTTCAACTTGGTATATAGTTACAATATAAATATATATACTCTGCCGTGGCCAGCATTTTTATTTAACATTTTTAAAAATCCGTAAAATCACACGTTTAGAGTGACTTATTATTAAAATATCATTAAAATGCGAGCGGCAAGCTGTCTGGTAATTCATTATTAAAAATAACTCTATTTTTCTAACCCGGCATAATTTTCCTTCATTGAAATAATGATGATTTTTAGGGATTACCAGTATATTTCAATTAGTGAGTTCACAGTCACTATCGATAGCCGCACTAGGTCGGGAAAATGTAACTTAAACATTTCTTCATCTCTCTGTGCCCGAAAAGAATGTAGTATCTTCATCTTGTAATGTGTTTTATATCTTAGGTCGTCGGCTGTCAATTTTTCTTCATTCAAATAATAATTCGAATAGGTTATCACAAAGTGTCTGATGAGATTGTTTGCTATTTTACTTTTGGAAATATTTACTTATTTACTCTAAATTTATTGAACATTTTTTGTTATAAACTATTCAAGTCAAATGGAAGATCTTTTAGTGGTCAACAGAAGTGACATTCAAAGTGATGATCACACACAGAGACAGATCGTTAGTGACCAGTTGGCTCGGGACTTGTTCTTCATCAACTACGCCAGCCTGGGTCAGGCCGTCAACATCTTCGGTGTCCTTACCAACCTTTTAAACGTTCTCATCTTCGTCCGCCTCGGGTTCAAGGACACGGTCAACATAAGCCTATTGGGCTTAACGGTATCTGACCTCTGCTCCCTGGTGACCCTGTTTTTCTTCAACATCTGCCAGACGCCGGCATTCTACAACCTGGACTTACCATTTGAGCCGTATGACGTCGCTTTTATTACCGTTGGCTGGGCGCACGTGGGCTTCACGCGAGTCACGTGCTGCTTGACCGCCTTCATCACCCTGGAGAGATGCCTGTGCATCGCAATGCCGCTGAAGGTCAAGGCCATCCTTGATCCTCGACGCACCCGTTTCATCGTCGTAATCTTGTTCCCACTGGCCTACGCGAGCGTGTTCCCGATCTACTGCACGGCGAGCCTCACGGAGCAGTTCTCACAACACCGCAACAAGACCCTGATCGTCATGACGTACAACGATCTCCGCACTGTCATGGAGTCGGTGTCGTCTGTGGTGAACAACATCATCCCCGTGTCGTCCTTCATCATCATCGTCATCTGCACCACCATCATCATCGCCCAGCTCAACCGGAAGTCCAAGTGGAGGAAGACCGCCGCCGCCAACCCGATGGGGACCTCGGGATCGGTGACGTCGGACAAGGACAAAAAGGTGGAGACGATGGTGCTGTTCATCTCGATCATCTTCATAATCTGCTACCTGCCCTGTGAGATTCTCTTCGTCTGGATGCTGTTCGACGCCGAGCTCCGGTTTGACGGCGAGCAGAGCAACCTGTTCAAGGTGTCGGTGTCGATTCTCTACTTCGCGGAGACGCTCAACGCTTCCGCCAACATCTTTGTGTACTACAAGATGAGCAGCAGGTACAAGCAGGAGATTCACAAACTACTCACGTGTATGAATCAAGCGCCTAGATTAAAAAATTGGAAATAATTGAAAAGTTACTGATTATAATTACAGATTTCATGGCAGTCGCCATTCTACTTTTATCTCATTGGTCCGAACTACATTTTTTCAATTGTTCTCAAGTGCTTATTTGGCATCATTTGAAAACTCATCTCAGTGATGTATCTAAATGTTTGATGTCAAAATTTATAAACTAAATACATGATACAAAAATATGACAAAATCTATCGAATGATTGTGTAAGTTTTGTAATTCTGGATCTTATTGCCTCGTGCGTACTTGCAGACAGTAACACGAATACTTTGTCAAATGTAACTATATAAAAATTATACTTTACTTTGTATTAATTTTACATACATTTTTTAAAATAAAAACAGAGAATATATTTTTAAAATTTATTTGATTTATGTTGCTCTTTTGCTTTTGTTGCTTTTTAAACTTAAAAATAAAAAAAAACAAATGGGCTTAACGCTTATAAGTCGGCATTTTATACATCCTCTATGTGTACTCGTGGTACAGCAGCTACTATTGGGAGCCGTCTATGTGTACTTGTGGTACAGCAGCTACTATTGGGAGCCGTCTATGTGTACTTGTGGTACAGCAGCTACTATTGGGAGCCGTCTATGTGTACTTGTAGTACAGCAGCTACTATTGGGAGCCGTCTATGTGTACTTGTGGTACAGCAACTACTATTGGGAGCCGTCTATGTGTACTTGTGGTACAGCAGCTACTATTGGGAGTCCAGGGGACATTATCCGACGGGCCACGCTCAGACACAACTGGCAATACTCTACCACATAATCAGATTGACCACGAGATTAGCTGCCAGTGTCCAGTGTCTGACCCGCGGCTGACCAATACTGTCCGAGGGGACTTGGTAATGTTGAAAGAATAAACTCCTGTGAGCAGGCAGGTAGCCATGAGGAGATCACCCTGGTCAGCGAGCCCCACTAACAACTTTAAATGGTTTGATACTGGTCAGCGAGTCCCACTAACAACTTTAAATGGTTTGAAACTGGTCAGCACACAGTTGCATGTAAATATTCGACATCGAATAAAAGAATCATCTTAATTGTAAAGACTCGTGTCAAAGAAGATAATGGGACCTAACTTCCGGTAAAAATATTTAGAGAATAAGACTCTAAAAAGAAAAGGAGCGTTTCAGAACAACACACAGCAGGGAGAATAGGTCAGTAGTGAGAATAGGTCAGCAGGGAGAATATGTCAGTAGTGAGAATAGGTCAGTAGTGAGAATAGGTCAGTAGTGAGAATGGGTCAGTAGTGAGAATAGGTCAGTAGTGAAAATAGGTCAGTAGTGAGAATAGGTCAGTAGTGAGAATAGGTCAGTAGTGAGAATAGGTCAGTAGTGAGAATAGGTCAGTAGTGAGAATAGGTCAGTAGTGAAAATAGGTCAGTAGTGAGAATAGGTTAGTAGTGAGAATAGGTCAGCAGGGAGAATAGGTCAGCAGTGAAAATAGGTCAACAGTGAGAATAGGTCAGCAGGGAGAATAGGTCAGTATTGAGAATAGGTCAGTAGTGAGAATAGGTCAGCAGTGAGAATAGGTCAGTAGTGAGAATAGGTCAGTAAAGAGAATAGGTCAGCAGGGAGAATAGGTCAGTAGTGAGAATAGGTCAGTAGTGAGAATAGGTCAGTAGTGAGAATAGGTCAGTAGTGAGAATAGGACAGTAGTGAGAATAGGTCAGAAGTGAGAATAGGTCAGTAGTGAGAATAGGTCAGTAGTGAGAATAGGTCAGTAGTGAGAATAGGTCAGTAGTGAGAATAGGTCAGCAGTGAGAATAGGTCAGTAGTGAGAATAGGTCAGCAGTGAGAATAGGTCAGTAGTGAGAATAGGTCAGCAGTGTCATTTCCGTTAAGCGTTACTCAAAACACAAAAGTGAAGTTTGTGATAAGGGGTTTTCTTATTGGTGCTAAGTGTGTTCGTTTTAAGGAGGAATATCAAACATACTTATCTGTGACTACTAAGTTGTTGTGTAAGATATACTCTATCTGTGATACCAAACTTCCGTTAATTGTGTCATACAATTATAAAACTTGCAAGTATATACCTTCTGCTTTGCGAGTTTCATCTTCATTAATTTGGAATATACTAATAGTGCGCACGGGTATTAGGTGACTAAAGCAGACTGATCACTTGGCAACTAACACATAGTTATATAGCGAGAGCTGTCACTGCAGGAATGACTGAAATATGTTACGTGCACGACTTGGGCAATGAGTGATTAATTAATGTAGTTTTGGAAATGTCTTACATCAGGTTGTGTTTTTAATTATTTTTTTAATTGACTTAATGGAACGCAAGGATACAGAACCAAATTTCTAAAGTTTAGATCGTATAATTTAATCCTAAATAATTCTCATATTTTACAATTTGTGCTCCTAGGTCCACAAGAGAACTTTTAGAACGAAATATTGATTCACTAATTGAAATATCTAAAACTAGCTAAATGCCCGCACCTTGCAGCGGACAATAAGAATTTCAGCTACATTTTGGCCCCCGCCCCCACCTAGTTTGTGATAACTTTATAGTTGTTCAAATGTTACCATCGTGGGAGGGTTCTGAACAACTTGCCAAAGTTTCAAACTTTCACCTACACGGAAAGTTGAAGAATTAGTGTTGATTCAGTTTTAAAAGACCCATTTGAGAAAAACAACAGGTTTCGTCCCTTGGCCACCCATGAGTGCAAGTTTTTAATTTCTATTTCGCCTATTATCGTCATAAGAGTCTACTCAGCAAGTTCCCACAGTTTCATGCTTCTACCTTGAACTTGAACTTGAACTTTTCCTTAACCCGACGCTGGGTCGTTGGGACACCATTTTGAGCTGCGCACTAACTCATGCCAAGTGTCACGGTTCTGAGCTGCCTTCTGGGAATCGCTAAATGAAAGGCCGGTCCACTCTTTGATGTTATCCTCCCAACTCTTCCTTGGCCTGCCTCTTTTCCTTCTTCCCTGGACTGTGCCTTGCAATATCGTCTTTGAGAGACCTCCAGATCTTGACACGTGTCCGTACCATCGTAGTTTCCTCTTTTTAATTGAGGTGAGAAGGTCCTCGTAAGGGCCAATGACAGCATTTATTTTGTCGCGGACCGCTTCGTTCGTGATGTGCGCCGTGTAGGAGATGTTTAATACCTTTCGAAAACATCTCATCTCAAGCGCACTAATTCTTTTCTGGAGGTCTGCGGTGAGCGTCCAAGCCTCACAACCACAGAGGAAGACTGACATCGCCAGAGAGCGCATTAGACGAATCTTTGATCTCAGGGAGAGCTTCTTGCTTTGCCAGATGTTTTTCAGTTTGCTTAGTGCTGCAGTTGTTTGGGCCGTTCTGGCAAGAATTTCTGGTTTTGAGCCTTCGTCGGATATTACAGCCCCTAGATATTTGAAGGTAGGGACCTCCTCGAGTTTTTGACCGTTTATCCGTATTTCACTTGTGAAATTCTTATTTGCCATGACCTTGGTCTTTTCTGCATTAATTTCCATGCCATAGGCCTTCGACGTCTTCTCTAGCTTTGCAAGGAATTCTTTTAGTTCGTCCTCGCTGCCAGCTAGGCCGTCTATGTCATCGGCGAAGCGTAAGTTAGTTATGATCCTTCCTCCGATGCTGACCGTTCCGACATGGTCTTCGAGCACATCAGTCATAATTCTTTCTAGGAAGAGGTTGAAGAGGATGGGGGAGAGTAAACACCCTTGTCTAACACCAACAGTGGTCTTGAACCAATCTCCCAGCTTGCTGTTGTAGAGTACTGCGCTGGATGCTCTGTTGTATAGGTTCTTGATCACAGTAATGAGGTTGGCGTTAATATTGTACTTGTGCATGGTTGCCCACAGTGCTGCATGCCACACTCTGTCAAACGCCTTTTTGAAGTCTATGAAGACATGAAAGAGGTCCCTCTGGTGTTGCAGATGTTTTTCACAGAGCACTCGCAAGTTGAAGATCTGCTCTGTTGTGCTCCTTCCTGCTCTGAAGCCTGCTTGTTCTTCTGCAATGATCTGCTCTGCTTGTGGTTTTAGTCTGTTTAGTATTACCATGAGCATGACTTTGCTGGGGCGACCGATCAGGCCAATTGTACGGTAGTTCTGACACAATTGTAGATTACCCCTCTTTGGGAGCGCCACAACCAGCGACCGAGTCCAGGGCGCTGGCCACCCCCCCCCGTCTGCCAGATCCTGTTGCACACGCTAGTTAGAATGTTTATCACTGGGTCACCTCCTGCCCGAATCAGTTCACCTGGGATGTTGTCCGCTCCAGCCGACCTCCCCTTTCTCAGCTTTCGCACAGCAAGCTCCACCCCATCACGGAGAATGTAATGCATGTCCATGTTAGATGACGTTGGGCAATTGAGCACTGATTCGTCGCCCTTTGAGTCTTCATTGTATAGCTCAGAACAGTATTCGGTCCATCTTTTTATTATTTCTTGTTCTTCTGCAACACATCTCTCAGACTTATCTTGAACTGTCGAGATGCGACCTTGCTTGGTGGATGTCAGATCTTTGACAATCCTGTAAGCCCTTCCTGAGCTGCCTCCCTGTAGATTATCATCGATGTCCGAGCATTGTTGCTCTATCCAGTCCGTTTTTGCTCTATTCACCTCTCTCCTGATCTCCCCGTTGATTGTTCTGTATTTGATTGCTCCTTCTGCAGTATTCTTTACGTTCTTAAGTTTTCTTCTTTCATCGCACATCTCTAGGATACAAGTGGAGACCCATGGTTTTTTTATGTCATGTTTTTTGCCAAGAATATCCCTTGCTGTCTCAATTATTGTGGTATTGAAGGTATCAGTGATTAGATCTATGTCCATATCCTTTTCCGATTCACAAAGTGTGGTCAGTGGAGCAAATTTCCCTCCAATTTTTGCCTTGAACTTCTCTGCGATTACCGGATCTTTCAATTTTTAAAGGTCGAAGCGCAATCGTGCATCGCCCTGCTCCGCCATCCCCTTCAGGTGCAGATGGAAAGCCATCAGCACCAGGCCACGGCCGCTGCCGACACCCGCTCCAGGGAAGCCTCCAGCATTAGCTGCTTCAATGCATGACCCAAATCGTCCTTTGACCAGCATGTAGTCTATTTGGTTGCTATGTTCCCCGCCTGGGCCGTGCCAAGTCCATATTCTGGACTTTCTATGGTGACCAATTGTGTTAGCCAGAAGGAGGTTGTTGTATCGTGCAAACCCGAGGAGCCGAAGCCCTCCATCGCCATTCAGGTCACTGCAAGAGTGTCCGCAAGCATCTGCCCAGCTGGCACACACATCCACTCCAATCTCCGCACTCCAGCCACCACGGACGACGACAATATCCCTCCTTGGTGTTTGATCCATGATGTCCTGCACTTGGTCACAGAAGGCCTCAACTTCACCATCATCACGGCTGGACGTAGGAGCATATGTCTGTATAACTGTGATATTGAAGGGTGTTGCTTCCAGGCGGACGGCGACGATGCGGCCGGAGACAGGACGACAACCAACGACCGAGTTTGTTGTACTTCCATGGACCAGGAATCCAACTCTATGTTCATGTCTGTCCTCCCTGCCGCTGAAGTAGATTTTGTGTCCATCTTCTGTTGCGAGTTCACCAAAGCTCTTCCATCGGGTCTCACACAGTCCGATGACACTCCATCGGCACCGCTCCAGCCCGTGGGTCAGCTCCTTCACTCCTCCTGTCGCATGTAAGGCTCCCACACTCCATGTGCCAATAATTATGCCCCCTCTTCTTTTGAGGTTGTATGGGGGTCTTGGTTGTGGTGCACCAGTAGCAGATTTTACGTCCCCATCCTGGTGTGCAATGGTAGACGCGGCCCTTGTTAACCCGGGCGACGACCGAGCCGGTATGTGTTGAGTTAGTATAATAGTCATATGGTGTGTCTAGGGCAAGAATTGCTTGGCGGCGCCCATCCCTCTCCAAGCTTAACCACAGCCGGTTTCCTCCTTATCGGTGGCCCGCCTTGGTCGTGGACACGTAGCCGTTGAGTTCGCATGTGAACTCGTCCGCCCTGGCCGGTGCTCCAACTAGGAAGTCGTACGCCCAGTGGTGCCGTGTCAGCACCACCCCCTCACGTGGTTTAGCCGGTCAGCTGAGACCGTTGCCCGGGGTGTGGCGCTGGGAGCCACACGTGAGAGTTTCGAGAGATGGACGAGGACCAGTGAGCTTGACCACCCGAGGGTGCAGCTGTCACAGCGTCAAAAGGTACTACCTCTGCCCAGCGCTCCCTACAACCCCCTTCTACCTATACGTGAAATATGAGAATATTGATTTTCAGTTTTTATATTGCTCAAATAAGAAAAAAAATACATTTTGGCTCCCGGGCTCCAGTATGTGATAATTTATAGAATTTATTTTACCTGTTACCATTGCTGAATGTTACTTAACAATTAGCCAAAATTTCATGCCTTTAATTTTTCGTGAAACAGAAGAGTTTCAGATTTAAACTTTTTTAAAGGACCACATGGCGGGCTATAGTGAAAGAAGGATCACTAAGAGCAGAGGAGCAATCTAGGGAAGAAGCAGTTGGAAAAAGAGCGAGGAGAAAGGCCAGGCAACACTGCCCAACTACATTCGTGTGTGTAAAATGCAGAAGAGACTGCCACTTAAGGATTGGTCTCATCAGCCACACCAGGAGCTGCAAAATATAAACATAAATCTATCGTCTTTCGTAGATGGACAGATGCCATACATACATACAAAGCCCATGTAAGGAATAAAATACGTTTTTGGGCCTCCGGACTCCATGAGTGTTTATTTCAAAATTCTTTTTTACCTGTTACCATTGTGTAAGTGTACTGAAAATATTCCCAAAGTTTCCTGCTCCTATCTACAGAATTACGTTTAGTTAGTTTTTTATATGAGAAAAAAGCTATTTTAGGGCCCCTGACCCAATTTAAGTGATAATTTATATAATTAATTTGCCTGTTACTTAACAACTATTCAAAGTTTCATACTTCTACCTACACGAGAAACTGGAGATCTAGTGATTTCAGTTCTTATGCAGCTCATGTCAGGAAAAAATTACATTTGGACCCTCGGCCCCCAGCCCCCAGTTAGTGATAGTTTAAATATTTTTTTCACCTTCAACCATTGCGAAAGTATACTCAACAACTGCCTAAAGTTTCATGCTTCTACCTACACGGAAAAATGAGAATTAGTGATTTTCATTTTTTATATAGCTATAATTTGGAGAAAAAAAAGCTTTTGGGGGGAAATTTAAAATAAAAATTCGCTAATTTTCGTCGTGAGAAGGTACCCAACAACATCCCGAATTTTCATTCTCCTACCTACACTGGAAAATGGAGAATTAGTGATGAGTGAGTAAGTGAGTGTGTGAGAGCTTTGTCTTTTATTAATATACTAGCAAAATACCCGCGCTTTCAGCGAAAAATTAGGATTTCAGTAAAGTGTTGAAAACCCGCGTTAGGCCTATTTAAAACACAAATTGATTTTAATCTAGATAATGATGGATATACTAAATATATTCAATTAACCATCTTGTATGTCTGTCTTTCGTGTTCCCGCGGAAAACTAAAGTAAAAATGACTGTTTGTCTTTTATATATCGAGCTGATAATTTAAATATTTTTTTCAACTGATAGCATTGTAACATAGCGGGAGGGTACCCAACAGTTTTACGAATTTTCGTGTTATTAAGTACACGGACAATTGGAGAATTAGTGATGTATCCGTTTTAATATAAGATAAAATTTACATTTGGGCCCTAAGCACCTCCTCCATTTAGGGATACATTAAATGTATTTAGCCTGTTATTATCGTAGGAGTGTACAACACCTTCCAAAAGCTTTATGTTCCTAAATACACTGGAAAATGGAGATTTAATGATGAATCTATTTCAAATAGCTTATATAAGAAGAAAAGCCTACATACCGGCCCCCGATGAGTGGGAATTTTAAAATTCTTTATCACCAATTATCGTTGGGAGAGTGTGCTCAATAACTTCCAAAAGTTTCATGCCTTACCTACACGGGAAATTTGAATATTAGGGATGTGTCGGTTTTTAATGTAAGACATTTGGGCTCCCGGCCCCCAGAAAGTGATAATTTAAATAGTTTTTCAACTGTTACCGCCACGAAAGTGTACTCAACAACTTCCCGAATTTCATGCTTCTACCTACATGGAAAATATGAGAATTAGTGATTTTCAGTTTTTATATAGATCTTTTAAGAAAATAAACTACATTTGGGCATTCGGCCTTCAGTAAGGAATATATTTAATATGCTTTTCACCTGCTACCATTGCAGAAGATGAATTAACCACCACCACCACCCCCAACGTTTTATGTTTCTAGCTACTGGAGAAACAATGGGATTAGTGATTTTCAATTTTTAAGAAGCTCATATAAGAAAAAAAGGGTTTGGGCAATCGTCACCAGTTAGCGATATTTGAAATAATTTGTTCACCTGTTACCATCGCATGAGTGCACTTTACAACTTACAAAAGTTTAATTTTTCTACCAACACGGGAAGTAAGAGAATTAGTGATTTTTATATAACGCTTTATTTAAGAAAAAAAAATCATGTTAAGCCTGGTCCCTTTTTGGACTCAGGACGTGTTAGCGCATTTTTCGTATTATGTATCAGTACTTATGTTAGATATCAGCATTATGTAGTTATCAGTAATTGTGTTTAGATTTTAGACATATATTTTTTTGAATTTTCTTGTGTAATGGATATACCTGAAAAAAAATTATTTAAAAGTCATTTCTTTACATTTTAAAAAATTTTATTTTCTCTTTAATCTAACTACAAGTGGTTTGTGGTCACTGAAATAGGACTCATAAATGAAACATTCTAAATTGTAATCAGCTAATCGCCCAAATACTCCGTCAATTGTTGTTTGATAGATCGTGGTTGCCAATCTTGGTGAAAGTAGTTGAATGTTGAAGCTTGTTTCGAAAAAGTTTTCAATTTCTGCCCCTGGGCCGCTAAGATCTTGATTGAAGTTACCACAAATGATTACGTAAAACTCTCTAAACTTTTACACATATTCTAATGACGTCAACAACAAAAAAACTAATACTTTTGATAATACTAAGACTTCCGGCAATGGCGGCCGTTGCCTGCGCCAGTGTTATCTCTCGATTCGCAATGTTTTTTGGTAGTTTTAACGAAGTTTTTTAACGGATCGAGTAACTGAGTGTTGATGCACAAATGGCAGGTCAGGACATACAAAAAACATATATACATCATGGGTCTAGGACTTATGGTTGCTGAGATCTAGGGTGATGACAGACGGACGGACAAAACGGGTGCAATAGCGCATTCGACTTCTCGAAAATGCGCTAAAAATACATCTGATGGGAATTATTATTTATGATTATTATGAAATAGATATGAATTGAAATAACTCTTAGAATATTTTTGAGTTACAGCCAAGCAGTTAATTGGTGCCAAAAAAAATGTTTTTTATAAAAAAAAAACCTGCCAAGTTCTAAACCGTTGATTTGAAACCCAGTTTGGTTCCATAGATGATTGATGGTCTTGCCTTTGACAGGGCGGAAGTTAGTCATTGACAAAATCATATTCATTGGTGCGGCAGAGCGTGTCTTTGTGGCTTACTATAGTGAATGCACTCGCTGCACCGATTTCTTGGCACGACGAACGCTGGCATGCGCACGTTTTTGCCGCGTTATAAGCCGATCCATGACGACCTGAATGGAAAAAAAATCAATGCACCATCCAATGACTTGTCACTCCATCTCTATCCACATCGTGTACCCTAAAATTAACTCTTTTAAAAATGTTTTATTTATTACTGAATGAATCTGGCTATTTAAAAATGGCAAGCGAGAAACCAAAATCTTCAATATACAGTATACCTTAGGTCAGGGGTCAGGAAACCATGGCTCGCGAGCCATTTGTGGCTCTAATGATCGCTGCATCTGGCTCTCAGACAAATGTTTGATTATTTTTTTTAAAAATATTCATATTGCTTTGATCTATAAATTAATTGCATTTTTAAAAAAGCAACATAGCAACGTTATTAATACGAATAGTTATTGTACTTTTAGCGTTGAAATTAGCACAAAATGCACATTTACTTAAATTTTTAGTTTAAGCATAATGAAGACTATGGGTCTCACATAATTAATTTTCAAAATATGTGGTGTTTATGGCTCTCTCAGACAACAAGTTTCCCGACCCCTGCAATAGGTCTTTAGTTAAAATTTTGCTCGGTCCTTTAGCCGGTCAAATAGCTTTAATTCTACGCATAGCTGCTCTAGTTTATTATTTATTTTTGAAAAATATTGTGGGTGGGGAATACAGAGAGGTTTTTGCATTAATTACATTTATATAGATAAAGAATTGTTGATTTTTTATAGGTAAAAGTCTGCAAATTAAACATTAATCACGCATTTTAAAAAATCCTTTTAATTTAACGAAAATGTGTTGGTGATGACATTTTTTACAGAGTGAAGGGGTTATTATTTATAATATTTTTTATACAAAACTTTAAGTTACAGTGAAAAATCTTAACTCCAATGAAACATACCAGTGAACGACCGTAAGCAACGTCCAAAGTTAATATTGCACTGAAATAAGTAGAGGCGACTCGATGTCAATCAAAAAAAATTGTAAGATCCTCGAGGATTGTCTGCACATACGATGACAAGAAAATTTGTAAGTCTTACATCACGATAACTAGACTCAACCAGATACTAAAACAGATTTTCAATTTAATCTTAACAAAAAGTTAGTATCCTGCCACTTATTTATATTGTTTACTTATATTTAATTATTCTGTTTAAAAAACATGTGATTTTAATATATTTTTTAAAAAAATATTTTTCAATTTCGTGCGTCTCTCGGAAATATCAAAATAGGAAAGATAGCTATGTGATGTACGATTACAATACTAACTGTGGAGAAATGGGAATGTGATGTACGATTACAATACTAACTGTGAAGAAATGGGAATGTGATGTACGATTACAATACTAACTGTGACGAAATGGGAATGTGATGTACGATTACAATACTAACTGTGGAGAAATGGGAATGTGATGTACGATTACAATACTAACTGTGGAGAAATGGGAATGTGATGTAAGATTACAATACTAACTGTGGAGAAATGGGAATGTGATGTACGATTACAATACTAACTGTGGAGAAATGGGAATGTGATGTACGATTACAATACTAACTGTGGAGAAATGGGAATGTGATGTACGATTACAATACTAACTGTGGAGAAATGGGAATGTTTCTGTACACATCAATACTAACTGTGGAGAAATGGGAATGTGATGTACGATTACAATACTAACTGTGGAGAAATGGGAATGTGATGTACGATTACAATACTAACTGTGGAGAAATGGGAATGTTATGTACGATTACAATACTAACTGTGAAGAAATGGGAATGTGATGTACGATTACAATACTAACTGTGGAGAAATGGGAATGTGATGTACGATTACAATACTAACTGTGGAGAAATGGGAATGTGATGTACGATTACAATAGTAACTGTGGAGAAATGGGAATGTGATGCACGATTACAATACTAACTGTGAAGAAATGGGAATGTGATGCATGATTACAATACTAACTGTGGAGAAATGGGAATTTGATGCATGATTACAATACTAACTGTGAAGAAATGGGAATGTGATGCATGATTACAATACTAACTGTGAAGAAATGGGAATGTGATGCATGATTACAATACTAACTCTGGAGAAATTGGAATGTGATGCATGATTACAATACTAACTGTGAAGAAATTGGAATGTGATGCATGATTACAATACTAACTGTGAAGAAATGGGAATGTGATGCATGATTACAATACTAACTGTGAAGAAATGTGAATGTGATGTACGATTACAATACTAACTGTGAAGAAATGGGAATGTGATGCATGATTACAATACTAACTCTGGAGAAATGGGAATGTGATGCATGATTACAATACTAACTGTGAAGAAATGGGAATGTGATGCATGATTACAATACTAACTGTGAAGAAATGGGAATGTGATTCATGATTACAATACTAACTGTGAAGAAATGGGAATGTGATGCATGATTACAATACTAACTGTGGAGAAATGGGAATGTGATGCATGATTACAATACTCACTGTGAAGAAATGGGAATGTGATGCATGATTACAATACTAACTGTGAAGAAATGGGAATGTGATGCATGATTACAATACTAACTGTGAAGAAATGGGAATGTGATGCATGATTAGAATACTAACTGTGGAGAAATTGCCACGTCGCTATAACAAATAGACATAATACTAAAACAGGAGAGATAGCAATCTGATGAATGATTACAATACTAACTTATGGAGAAATGGTCACGACGATATAAAAAGTGGACATAACAAATTTAACGTCACCAATTGGCTGTTATCGAACACATCTGCCCATTCCGTTATCTCAGTTACAGCAAGTGCAGTGCACGTCGTGCACACTGTAATATCCGACATTCTCCAGGCTGGCTACAGCTCACCAACATGGACTAACAACATGACACGTGAAAACAATTTTTAGACTTTGAGAAAGTGGCCTTTTGTTGTTGTTGTTTTTTCTAAACTTTACGATTGAAAACAAGTAACAGCGAATGTAGTTTAAAAAATTAGCAAAGTAGCAAATAGTTTTTTTTTCTTCAATGTTGCCGCAGAAAAAAACTGAAAAGAGCATCTTAAATTTCCCCGTTCCACCAATTCACGGGGAAGCAATAAAAGGAAGACATGGTGTTTTTTTGTTGGTTGTATTTTCTTTGAATGCGGCTGATGAAATTTATTGCTGAAAAAAACTTTTATAAAGAACAGAAATATTCATGCTTAAAATACAACTTTAACACTTTGTCATCATTGATTTCAATGATTATTTTTCTACCAAACTATAATTTCATACCTTGTATCATTTTAAATGATTAAATAGCATCATGTGACAACTGAGCTCTTACCATCAAGAAGGCCATGACATAATGGGATCATTTCAATCATTGATATCTAAAAGTGTTTTTTTTAAAACTTGATCACATTCGCTAACACTGCCCATTGGTGTACTTTTTGCATAAACCAATGTACAAACGTCCCCTACTTAAGATATACACAATGACATATAAACACGGCAAATGGACGGGACACACACTTTATAAATGGACATGGCACATGACACATACACATGCCATACAATTATTTCATCCTTTAATACCATCTGCACATTGTGAATACTGTACTGACTTCACAGGAGTGAATCACAAGGCCTTGGATTTGATCTAAAAGAGGATATTCAGTTTCTTTGACAGCAAATCAAGTGTTTCCATGAGTATAGATACCCAATGGAGCAGAGGCGTCGCTAGGGTTGGTGTTGAACCTGGGCGGTAGCTCATGGCGTCACCCCCTCACGACTTGGTACATACAATTCCTCCAAGTTTTCTAGTGTCAAATAACCGGAACATATAGAATTTTACATTTTGGTGTCACTCCCGTGATGGTGTCACCCGCCCCCACTGCACCCCCTAGTGACGCCAACGTCATGGAGTATCATTAGTGGATTATGGTACAACACAGGAATTAGTTGCACAGATTTTCGTTAAGTCATTTTCGGACTCCATCTCCAGTTTAGAATTCTCGGCTCCGAATGGGTACCTAACATTAGTTAGGCGGCTGGGTAATGCGTGGAATCCACATAGCCGTGGCCTGTGAACGCTGCATCACTTGCCAACAGATCATCCCTCATGGTCTGTGGACTCAATTATCTTCTGCATAGAAGAAGTGATGGTATAGATAAGATAATACCTTTCTTGTACACATTTCCCACCATGCTCAATATGTCATTATTAAGAAAAGATAATATAAGACCTTTTTTGTACACATCTCCCGCCATGCTCAATATGCCATTGTTAAGATAAGATAATATAAGACCTTTCTTGTACACATCTCCCACCATGCTCAATTCGCCATTGTTAAGATAAGATAATATAAGACCTTTATTGTACACATCTCCCACCATGCTCAATATGCCATTGTTAAGATAAGATAATATAAGACCTTTTCTGTACACATCTCCCGCCATGCTCAATTCGCCATTGTTAAGATAAGATAAGATAAGACCTTTCTTGTACACATCTCCCGCCATGCTCAATATGCAATTGTTGAGATAAGATAAGACCTTTTTTGTACATATCTATCGCCATGCTCAATATGCCATTGTTAAGATAAGATAATATAAGACCTTTCTTGTACACATCTCCCGCCATGCTCAATATGCCATTGTTAAGATAAGATAAGATAAGACATTTTTTGTACACATCTCCCACCATGCTCAATATGTCTTTGTTAAGATAAGATAAGACCTTTCTGTACACATCTCCCGCCATGCTCAATATGCCATTGTTAAGATAAGATAAGATAAGACCTTTTCTGTACACATCTCCCGCAACGCTCAATATGCCATCGTTAAGATAAGATAAGATAAGACCTTTTCTGTACACTTCTCCCGCCATGCTTAATATGCCATTGTTAAGATAAGATAAGATAAGACCTTTTCTGTACACATCTCCCGCCATGCTCAATATGCCATTTTTAAGATAAGATAAGATAAGACCTTTTCTGTACACATCTCCCGCCATGCTCAATATGCCATTGTTAAGATAAGATAAGATAAGACCTTTTTTGTACACATTTCCCACCATGCTCAATATGCCATTGTTAAGATAAGATAAGATAAGACCTTTTTTGTACACATCTCCCGCCATGCTCAATATGCAATTGTTGAGATAAGATAAGAACTTTTTGTACACATCTCCCGCCATGCTCAATATGCCATTGTTAACTTAAGATAAGACCTTTTCTGTACACATCTCCCACCATGCTCAATATGCCATTGTTAAGATAAGATAAGATAAGACCTTTTTTTGTACACATCTCCCGCCATGCTCAATATGCCATTGTTGAGATAAGATAAGAACTTTTCTGTACACATCTCCCGCCATGCTCAATATGCCATTGTTGAGATAAGATAAGATAAGACCTTTTTTGTACACATCTCCCGACATGCTCAATATGCCATTGTTGAGATAAGATAAGATAAGACCTTTTCTGTACACATCTCCCGCCATGCAAAATATGCCATTGTTAAGATAAGATAAGATAAGACCTTTTTTGTACACATCTCCCGCCATGCTCAATATGCAATTGTTGAGATGAGATAAGACCTTTTCTGTACACATCTCCCGCCATGCTCAATATGCCATTGTTGAGATAAGATAGGATAAGACCTTTTTTGTACACATCTCCCGCCATGCTCAATATGTCATTGTTAAGATAAGATAAGATAAGACCTTTCTTGTACACATCTCCCGCCATGCTCAATATGCCATTGTTAAGATAAGATAATATAAGACCTTTCTTGTACACATCTCCCACCATGCTCAATTCGCCATTGTTGAGATAAGATAAGATAAGACGTTTTTTGTACACATCTCCCGCCATGCTCAATATGCCATTGTTGAGATAAGATAAGATAAGACCTTTTCTGTACACATCTCCCGCCATGCTCAATATGCCATTGTTAAGATAAGATAAGATAAGACCTTTTCTGTACACATCTCCCACCGTGCTCAATATGCCATTGTTGATATAAGATAAGATAAGACCTTTTTTGTACACATCTCCCGCCATGCTCAATATGCAATTGTTTAGATAAGATAAGACCTTTTCTGTACACATCTCCCGCCATGCTCAATATGCCATTGTTAAGATAAGATAAGATATGACCTTTTTAGTACACATCTCCCGCCATGCTCAATATGCCATTGTTAAGATAAGATAAGATAAGACCTTTTTGTACACATCTTCCGCCATGCTCAATATGCAATTGTTGAGATGAGATAAGACTTTTTCTGTACACATCTCCCGCCATGCTCAATATGCCATTGTTGAGATAAGATAAGATAAGATAAGATAAGACATTTTTTGTACACATCTCCCGCCATGCTCAATATGCCATTGTTAAGATAAGATAAGATAAGAGCTTTTCTTTGCACATCTTCCGCCATGCTCAATATGTCATTGTTAAGATAAGATAAGATAAGACCTTTTCTGTACACATCTCCCACCATGCTCAATATGCCATTGTTAAGATAAGATAAGACCTTTATTTTAAAAATCTCCTACCATGCTCAATATGCCATTGTTAAGATAAGATAAGATAAGATAATATAAGACCTTTATTGTACACATCTCCCGCCATGCTCAATATGCCATTGTTAAGATAAGATAATATAAGACCTTTATTGTACACATCTCCCGCCATGCTCAATTCGCCATTGTTTCACTCATCTATTGACATCAGTCTCTTACTTACTTTTTTTTAAAGTTTTTTTTTTTCTCCTTAGAAATTAGGTTTAAAAATTAGATCTACTTCCTCTTGTCGGGTTTATTCGTGGAATAACTTCTCACCCCCGACAAATAAACTCGATGATATCTCATTAACTGTGAGGTCGATAAAAATCAATCGGACAACAGCTAAGAATAGTGGGAATAGTCCATGTGGGACGTGGTGGTCGAGAGGTAGCGCTCTCGACTGTCATACCGATGGTCACAGGTTCGAATCCACACGAAGGTGAGGATTTGTTCTCGCGGCCTGAGGAGTCCCCGAGTCACCCAGCTCCGAATGGGTACCTAACTAGACAATAGTTAGGCGGCTGGGGTAATGCGTGGAACCCCTATAGCCGTGGCCTGTGACCGCTGCATCACTTGCCAACAGATCATCTCTCATGGTCTATGGACGCAATTATCTTCTGCATAGAAGGAGCGTCTGTATATCTAAGATAAGATACGTGCTCCTTAACAATGGATTTTTTAATTTTTTTTTTTAATTATTATTATTATTTTTTTTTTTTTTGGTTGAGCAGAGATGATGATGGAAGATTTTAAAATTAGCGGTGTTAAAAGAAGAAAAAAAAGATGGTCTATTTAGAAGCTCTCCAGTTTAATGATACATTTATTTTGATTATTGGCATCATGGCTGAGCTTTAACCCCCCCCCCCCCATCCACCCAACAAACCACAAATACAAGCTGAATAACATGAGATCTAATCCATTTAATATTAGCGTCCCACTTCATCATCAGCTGCTCACAACAGCGTCTATGAACTTCTCTTTTCCCCATATCCTCGGGGTTTAAAGGGAGGGGGGGGAGGAGGAAAAAAAGGAAAGAAAAAGAAATCAAGTGAATCGGGGAGGAAAAAAAAAATTCAAAACAATATTTTTTAATAAAGTACCTCCTCATGAAAACATCCTCTTCTCGTTGCCCTCCTACCCTGCCCCTACTCCTTCCTCCCCCTGGGAACACTGCGACTGCCACACGTCTGATACAGCCACCCCCCCCTTCCGTCCTTTTTCCCCTCCAAAGTATTGATCCCCGGGTCCACAGAGTGCCAAAATTGTCTAATACAGGCCATATAGCTGGCTGGCTGGTGGCCGCCATAGTGCCATGGGACAGCACTCGTCACACCGTCTCTACTAGCCCTGCACGAGTTACCAGCCCTAGGAGCGGGGTGTTATCGCGTGGCGGTAGTGCAAACATTCCACGAGTGAGGCCCTCCTCCGTCCGTCCGGCACGTGAGTAGAGATATTTTATTGTGTCTGACACACTCATCCTCCACTACTCCTTACCTCCGTGTCCGCTGCACGTTAACCCACTCCTTCTCTGCCTACCACGTCCTGGCTTTTCCTTTATTTGTTCACAGCCTCTCTCTCTCTCTCTCTCTCTCTCTCTCTCTTACTCAGCCTCTTCGCCCTCCCAAAATGATCTCTTCACCAATCATTTCTTTGTTATTGAACATTTCATTTGTTATTTAACATTTCTTTTGTTATTGAACATTTCATTTGTTATTGAACATTTCTTTTGTTATTGAACATTTCATTTGTTATTGAACATTTCATTTGTTATTGAACATTTCATTTGTTATTGAACATTTCATTTGTTATTGAACATTTCTTTTGTTATTGAACATTTCTTTTGTTATTGAAAATGTCATTTGTTATTGATCATTTCTTTTGTTCTAGTAACGAATATCACCTCATTCGTATTACCCCCCCCCCCACACACAAACCATAGTAGCTATTTACTGAATGTTTCTTTACAATGAACCCTAGCTTACATCATTTCTGCCATGTAAGATTGTAATATAACTCTTTCTCCCCCCCCCCAACCCGTATCTCTATACCTCCAAGTCATCTACACCATATAATCTGTGTCCCTTACCACGCATACCTATCTCTATTTGTATATCCAATCTCTATCTCTCCCTTCTATCCAACATGTTTTCCTCCTTTCCAGACAATAAATATAAAAATCGTCCATCAACGTGAACATATTTGACTCAAAAGAGATGCTGATAATATGATTCAACAAAGGTCTAGCAATTTATCATTCCGTTATTACATGTGTCTCAAATAACCTGAGTCCATTTATAACTATGCCGGGCTTTGTGTCTCACTGACTTGCTATCATAAGTATATTGTTAGCGTTGATCGAACACAGAGATATAGTTAATATTATCCCCACCTCATCTTCCAAATTTAGCTCTCTCTTTCTCTCTCTCTCTCTCTCTCTCTCTCTCTCTCTCTTCGTCCGCATACTCCTTCTTCCATTCCTCCCATTAACTCCTTTCTTCCATGTTAACGAACCTTCCTTCATTCTTTATTTAATTCTTCAGTTACCTCCATCTCCTCTAACTCCCCTACTCACCTCGTCCTCTCACTCACATAGTCCATAAGACCATCTTCTCTAACTCCCCTACTCCCTCGTCTTCTCACTCACATAGTCCATAAGACCATCTTCTCTAACTCCCCTACTCCCTCGTCCTCTCACTCATATAGTCCATAAGATCCTCTCCCGCATCTTCCATCAATCATATCCTCTTCATTTCTCCCTAAATTTCCAACTTTCCCCGTTTTCTTTCTTTTCTCTCCATCTATCATACTCTTTAGTTCATCTCTCTCCAACTTCCTCCATTTTGCTATTTCTCTTTCCATCAATTTTTTTTCCAATTGTTTCATTTCCCCAGCATTTTAATATTTTATTTTACAAATTTTTCTACTTCTCTCTCCCTTTCTCCCTCTCTCTCTCTCTTTCTCTCATTACTCAACTTCTCTCGCCGTTGGACCCCCTTTCCCTATGCGTGTTCCACCATTTGACCAATCATAGACCTCACTCACCACAAAACTCACCAAACAGACATCTTGCCACACACAGACCTCACTCACCACAAAACTCACCAAACAGACATCTTGCCACACACGGACCTCACTCACCACAAAACTAACCAAACAGACATCTTGCCACACACAGACCTCACTCACCACAAAACTCACCAAACAGACATCTTGCCACACACAGACCTCACTCACCACAAAACTCACCAAACAGAGATCTGACCAACCATAGACCTCACTCACCACAAAACTCACCAAACAGAGATCTGACCAGCCATAGACCTCACTCACCACAAAACTCACCAAACAGAGATCTGACCAGCCATAGACCTCACTCACCACAAAACTAACCAAACAGACATCTTGCCACACGCAAATTTCACTAACCACAATAGACAAAAGTTAAAATAAAAACTAAAGAAGACTTTGATGACCATATATTGCACAGCTTACCTAACTCATACTAAATTCTCTATTGTAGCTCTCATTAGAATTCTATAATGCACTATTCTAATTCACCTTTTGAACAAATGTTTTCAATAAGCCTTTATTGTTTATTTGTAGTTCATTATCACATTTTATTTGGTCACAACCCACGTGACACCATTGTGTTCAAGATTGCGACACAACTTCCGTCAGTAATGAAAGTGGCCCCAAACTCACTCTTACTTTCGTTAATATCCACATTACTAAATTATTCTTAATGCATATTTTCCTACCATGCTCTTTATTTACATCGACGCAATCAATATAATCATATATTGAGACCTTTTAGCACATTCTTTATTCCTATCATACAGAAATCTTTATTTGATTTGTTGTAATCAATGTCTTCTACATTTACACAAACAACACTAGACTACATTTAGGGGGAAATAAAAAGGAACAAATACCAAAGTAATATAAACGTTTCTCGTATAATGGGATATAAAGGGTTATGAGAGGATAAAATTTCAGAAATTTAAAAGGTTTCAAAAGGCATTCTAGAACATTCCACCACACAACTAATAAAAATGGTCCGCTTAAACAGGATGGCAAAGGGATCAGTTATGCTGTAATCATGTAATGTAAAGGGATCAGTTATGCTTTAATCATGTAATGTAAAGGGATCAGTTATGCTGTAGTCATGTAATGTAAAGGGATCAGTTATGCTATAATCATGTAATGTAAAGGGATCAGTTTTCCAATAATGTAAAGGGATCAGTTATGCTGTAATCATGTAATGTAAAGGAATCAGTTATGCTGTAAGCATGTAATTTAAAGGGATCAGTTTTCCAATAATGTAAAGGGATCAGTTTTCCAATAATGTAAAGGGTCAGTCAGTCCCTGCAGATGGCGCCCAAGCTTCTGCTGCAGTATATCGATATCATTGAATCAGTTTCCAGCACCACTGACGGCGATTATCTTATCGGTCAAGGTCTCGAGTGGGAATCGTATCAGAAGAAACAGAGAAAACACAATAATCGATGACGTCATTTTACTTTAGTAATGGCTGAATAGAGGTGATGAAGGGAATGATAACGTGCTGTGTTACAGTGTACCATAACGTGTTGTGTTAAAATGTACCATAGCGTGTTGTGTTAAGGTGTACGATAACGTGTTGTGTTAAAGTGTACGATAATGTCTTGTGTTCAGGCGTTTATGATGTTTGTGTTTAAGAGTATTATAATACTATGTTTGATACCGTGTGCAATGAGATAAAACCTGTTTATACTTATGATAAAATTGAGTTTCCTTTTCAAATAGAATGGATATCCACATTAATGGCAAACGCCTAATTTTCAACCTCTTTCCCAACCCCCCCCCCCCTATTCCAAGAAATATCTGGAGCCATGTTGCCGACCCACACTCCTTCGCTGTTACGACATCGTTAGGAAATTATAACGGCGTTAAGACGTCATGATAAACAGGAATAGGACAAGATAGAACTCCCCGGGGAGAAAGTTTGTTTATTCGGCTGGTCTAAACGACACTTGACGTCTGGTGGTCAAACAGATGGTATCACTCACCGCAGTGAGGTCACCAACAGCAGATATCTCTCCCCCATCCCGTTACCATCAACAAACATGGCGGGGGGGGGTAGCGCGACAAGTGAATGATGAGAAAATGAGAACCGTCTTCCATGTGTCACGGTGAACTTTTATGGCAGCATATGTATGATAGAGATGTATGTCGCGTGTTTGATTTAAACATATGTATGATAGAGATGTATGTTCGCGTGTTTGTTTAAAACATATGTATGATAGAGAGTTCAAAATTCAGCTGCCAGATAAGTTCTAAAGGCAAAAAAAACCATGACCATGTTACTCCGCTACTTTACTCACTTCATTGGCTACCCATACAAGCCAGAATTGATTACAAACTGGCCGTTCTGTGTCACAACTTCTTTTCTGACTCATGCCCTTCATATCTTACTGAACTTTTGTCGGTCTAATCACCAAGTCGTCAGCTACGCTCTTCGGCAGATACACGCATTCTCTGTGTTCCTAAGACAAGAACTAAACATTTGGCGAAAGGTCATTCTCTTTTTGTGCAGCCAAACAATGGAATTCTCTTCCATTACATATCCGTAGTATTTCAACTGCTAAGTCCTTTAAGAATGTACTTAAGACACATCTTTTCAAAATTTATTTTGAAAATTAATGAAACAACATTTCTTTAAATGATTAACGTAGCTGATGTATAACGTATTGTCATTTATGTAGTTAGTACGATATGAATGTTTATTTAATTTTTATATGTATTGTTATCTCCATGTAAAGCGCTGTGAGCCCGGCTCTTAGCTGGGATACAGCGCTATATAAACTATCAATTTATTATTATTACAATTATTATAGAGATGTATGTCGCCTGTTTGATTAAACATATGTATGATAGAGATGTATGTCGCCTGTTTGATTTAAACATATGTTTGATAGAGATGTATGTCGCCTGTTTGATTTTAACATATGTATGATAGAGATGTATGTCGCCTGTTTGATTTAAACATATGTTTGATAGAGATGTATGTCGCCTGTTTGATTTAAACATATGTATGATAGAGATGTATGTCGCCTAATTGATTTAAACATATGTATGATAGGGTAATGCGTGGAATCCACAT
>MUZC01000569.1:203930-239799 GCA_002072015.1 Radix auricularia | reverse complement strand
GGTTTGTTGTCGGGGTTTGTTGTCGGGGTTTGTTGTCAGGGTGAGTTCATAAGCAAAAACAAAAACAATAAATAAAAATGAGAAAAAAAAGCCACAAAAATATATATATTTTTTTTTTTTTAAATACGATGTAGAGAGTTTAGCTGATGGTTAGAGATTATGGAGTTTTAAATTGCGAGAACTTGAATCTGTAATTCATTCTTTGCTGGATTTCCGAAACAACATATTCTAATAAATATCTAACTAATTCTAATTGAGGTCAATTAGTATAAAGAAGAATGATGGTGAACTTAAGATATATGTTTTTAAGAGAAATTGTTCGCCAACCAAATAATATATATATATCTATATATGAAATGTAAGGACATTGTTCACATTACAAAAATCGGTGTTATCCTGATAAAGAAGGTCTTCGTGCTTGTAAAAGAAAACCCCACCCCACCATTCTCATTAACTACTTGAAGATGCACTTTAAACCTCGTGATCTTAATCGGCTATTTCCGATTTCTATATTGCAATGCCCCCCATCGTTCCTACCCCATGCTAATGTCAACCAACCCCTTATGTCTCAACCCTTCCCCCCAAACAGAAGCATGCCTGTACATGATTACAGGCCAACCCAACTTGGAGTGGGCCGAGTCGAGACTATTCTCCTGATCCAAATTGGCAGCTCGCTGCTCACGACCCCCCAAAAAGCTGGCCACCACCGCCCCGCCCCAGCCCCGAAGGCTCTATGTTTCGTCAAATGTGATTTCAATAAAGCGCTTCCAAAGTCCTTCGAAAGACGGAGAGACCCTCTTAACATGAGGCTCAGTCTCTTTTCCTCTATTCCTCCATCTGCTTCACTTTTTTTTTTCATTTCTATTGTTCCTCTTTAAGTCTATCCGCCTCGCTCTCGCATTCAATTCTCTTACTCTTTCCAAAAACCTTTTCACTGTGTGTTCTCTCTCTCTCTCTCTCTCTTTCTCTCTATCTAACTCAGCCACGTTTCGTTATGCTCAAATCGCAAATGTCGCCCTAACTTTAAGTCGCAGTAAACCAACAGGGCGTTAACTCTGGGGGAAACATTTTTAAAGCATTTTCCCTTGGAAAAATAACGTTTATATATTTGAAATGTCTGCAACTTGATCCTGTAACACCTCCTGAACCATAGCATATAGAGGGTTTCGGGTCTTTTGTAAATATGTTAATGAGGTCTCAAAGATGTGCAAGGGCAAAAAAATACCGAATATGTTTAATGGATTTCCTGGAAAATCTATTTTTAAAAAACGAAAAAAAATATCTGTATTTTGTCAATTTCTCGCTAACCATAACAACTGTCGGGTTGAAACAAACGCCAAACCATAGATAATAATATTGAGAGCAATGGTGGAGACGGAATGTTTGAAAAATCTCATATCGCTCGACGCCCGTAATTTTAGCAGCTAACCGTAGATAGCAATAGTTTTCTTTACTTTCATAATTATTGATTTAAAATTACTTTTTTTATTTCATCTAGAATGATAGTTAATGGGGTTTTCCCGCTTTGTGAATGCTCATGTTACACTGTTGCGTGGTGCGTTTTATATTGACACAATCTTGGTGTGATGTAGCGTGAGGTGATATGACGTCATATTTTGTTTACTGTCAGAATCACTGATTTGAAATGACTTTTGTTTAGGTAATCAGGGATGATTTCCCTTGTATAAAAAAAATATTAAAATTCATTGCTGGAAATTGGGTTTAAATACTTATTCGAGTTTTTATAAATTGTTTTGTCATAGATTCTTATGCAAGTAGTGAATTATTTTGTTAACTGCGACGTAGATTGTAGATATTTCCAAAATGTTTGAAACCATAATATTCATTGCGTGATGGATGTTGTAACATCGTATTCATTTATTAGGACATCTCAGTATTTGATATGTTCTTCCAAGCGTGAAAGATTGTTTCATTATTCCAAAACTGGAGTAATTAGGTTTCTTGGATGATATGAATTTCTTAAAATCACTTACGCGTATGAACAAAATAAAAGAACGGGCCAGTAAGCCCACCCCTCCCCCACCCCAGGGATCTTGTGCCCCCTCAGATAAGTTCCTCAAATCGGAAATAGGTCTTATCATCTATTTCTTAGTCTTCTTTGAATCTTCTTTTAAATAGTTCCCTTAGTGCTTTCAGTGACTATAAGAGAGTCAAATGTTATTGGTGAGTTAGGAGAAGAATGAGGATACAAATGACAAGAAGCGCCTGATGTCAATTGGCTTTTGTCCAGTTTTATCGATGGTATTATTGTGTATCAGTGTTGGAGACTGTGGAGAGGCAGTAAAAATTAAATCTTATACTCAGTCGCTCAACACCCTGGCTAAGGATCCGTACTTCAGTAAATGGACTATTCTACGCTGGTCAATCCCAGAAAAAAGAGATTGTCGAATAACGAAGGAAACCTAATTCAGTGAAAACTCAATTGATGAGACTCTAGTCGAAACTAAATGTGGGTTAGATATGATATTCTTAATATTTCAAGATACTTTTTGTTTTCTTCCTTATATATGTTTTTTTTAATGAGCCATGTTATCAATTTGATCTCTGTGAAGTAGAGAAGTTTTCAGCGGCAGTAATCGGTGCTGCATTGATGAAATCTGTTAAAGATCGAGTTCGCTTTCCAGTTCCCGGAATTTGGTTCTTTATCTTTATATATAATTCACGTAAACGATCATGTGTAATTGAGCATGACGCATACCTTCCTCCCATGGGGTCGAAAGATCACAGTAGGCAAGCGGAAGGAGATGATAAGAGAAAAAAATCATGTTAAGCCTGGTCCCTATTAGAACTCAGGACGTGTTAGCGCATTTTCGTATTATGTATCAGTACTTATGTTAGATATCAGCATTATGTAGTTATCAGTAATTGTGTTTAGATTTTAGACATATTTTTATGAATTTTCTTGTGTAATGAATATACCTGACATTTTTTTTTTTTAAAGTCATTTCTTTACATTTAAAAAAAAATATTATTTTCTCTTTAATCTAACTACAAGTCACCACAAATGATGACGTAAAACTCTCTAAACTTTTACACATATTCTAATGACGTCAACTAATTTTTTTGCACGCTTTCGCACCACTCTTGAATGCTTGAAAAACTATGTATTCGACCATCCGGCAATGGCGGCCGTTCCCTGCGCTAGTGTTACCTCTCGATTCGAAATATTTTTTGGTAGTTTTAACGGGGTTTTTTAACGGATCGAGTAACTGAGTGTTGATGCACAAATGGCAGGTCAGGGCATACAAAAAACATATATACCTCATGGGTCTAGGACTTATGGATGCTGAGATCAAGGGTGATGACGGACGGACGGACGGACAAAACGGGTGCAATAGCGCATTCGACTTCTCGAAAATGCGCTAAAAAGTGGGAGGGGGTGGTGGCAACAATGCTCCTTGCGTTCACTTGCGTTGTTCTTTCACATAATAACATGATTGCATGCGGAAAGTCCTTGGATCAATTCCCAGACGGAACAATATTAAAACAGAATTAAATGTGTTGGTTTTTTTTGTTGTTGTTTTTTTCCTTTCTGTTCTTTTTTCCATTTTTTGCGAACATGACTAACCTTAAGGTTTATTTTTGGCAAGGGATTGTAGTAAAGGGTGGGGGGCAGGTAACAACAACCGCTGTGCACATGTCTCTACGTTTACTCGCTTTTTTTTCATTACCTCGTGCTGCTGTTAGTATTCCTTCTCTCACACCCCAATTCCTTGCACTATCTATGATGAGCAAGTCTGCGGCGTATGCTACACCGTGTATGATCTTGTTTTCTTTATTTCTATAAATCACGCATGATAAATACCCAACGAAAATCATTAAGTGAGCATTGGCAGAACTGAAAAACGGGGGAGAGATTACTGCTCCCAAGCAGAATTTTTTTAAAAAATGAACAGACAATTTAAAAGCAATGAGAACTTAATGGGCTAGGGTGCATGGAGTGTAGGGTGGAGAATAACATGCCCTGCTGACACTACTGGCCCCCAGGTCTCTTGGCCTGACACATCGCAACTCTCCAACGAGACATCTCGCCTATTGCCAGATCCGATTAACCCCTGGCGGTCTGGTGTACAGGCACCAGAAACAGATCTGTTGCATTTAGTGTATAAGATCGATGAACACGTCTGTTTATTAGGTGAGCTAGAGAATAGAACTTGGATGTTTAAAAATGTGAACTAGAGAGAAAAAAACTTGTATGTTTATTATGTAAACTAGAGCAAAGAAATTGGATGTTTATTATGTGAACTAGAGAGAGAAAAAACGTTGATGTTTATTAGGTAAACTAGAGAGCAAAAAACTTGGATGTTTATATAATTGGTGTATAAACGCATGCAACAGCGACGTTTTAAATAGTGGATATTTTTTTATATATTTGAATTATAGTGGGCACAACAGAATATGTTAGCTATTGGCTTTTGGTCGAGATAAAACTGTTCTTTAAGCAGGTCACGCACTTAAAATCTCATTGCTCATTGTTGTCAATTTAAATAAAAATATATTTCAACAATCCGCCTTTGATACTACACACCAATAATTGACAACTTCAAAATGATTAAAAGTGGAGAACATCTTTAGCTCGGTTCAACCTTTCATTTTGAACAAAAAATTTCGTTTAAGTAAGCACAATCTGCGCCCTTTCTCTGAGTACATAGCAATTTTGATTTATATGGTTCACGATCTTATGCCTAACTAAAAATATGCAGTTTTTTCTTAATCATATTACATAATGTGCATGTATGTTGTTTTTGTTTGAGCTTTGATTTCGCTACTGAAAATATCTCTGCCAGTGTGCCATGTGTTGCTGATCGTTGTTATGGGAGACACTTTTTAACTTGTTTTTTGTTTTCTGTTTTAACAGTTTTAATCTTATACTTAATTTTAATAAATATCCAATTCAAAAACCAAAAGACACCATCAAAAGGTAATAGTTATGGAATTTAAGTTACTTTTTCATACATAATACATACGTACGCTGTAAGGTTCTAAACTTATACCCTAAAGCTCAAAATTATCAACCTGACAAGGTACCACATTTTATACATATATAAATTTAATTTTATTCTACAAAAAAAGCAAGCGTAGATTGTAGACAATACTTCGCTAACTTTTCTTCACTGACAACAACATTCTCCAAAGTTAATTACACCCGAGCTTAGGTATTGAATAAACAAAGAAAAATCAACTTGATTCTGGGCACCAAGTGGACTCTGAGCAACGATATCTCTGTGGAATTGTCTGATTCGCTTTGTCACTCTCTGTAATCAGCCGGGGACTCAGTCAGATTTCGCCGGGGCTTTATGGGGTCCGCCAGTGGGCTTGTGCCCGCATTACACCCGGATAGTGCACGGATTGGGGCCCGAGTTCTGGACTGAGAATATGTTTCGGTTTTTGGTCGTGGTGATGTGCTACGTCTTCCATGAATGGAGAGTCTCTGCTGCTGAATCGAGGAGTTGAAGTGAAGTGAGTTTTACTAACTACCGCCCGAGGTATTGTGGACAAGTAACAGAAAATGCATATAAACAAATTAAATCTCATTTTACACTATCCAAAATGTAGGAGCCCAAATAAGGCTTTTACATTGGTGAAAATATTTCTGTTATTAAATAACATTTTACCATAAACTTGACACGTTATGTCACGTCAAGACTTAAGTAATGTGCAGATATCATAAGTTATGTGCAGATGACATAAGTAATGTGCAGATGTCAATGGCAGATTTCAGCTTTAGTTTAAGTATTGTGCAGATGTCAATGGCATATTTCAGCTTTAGTTTAAGTAATGTGCAGATGTCAATGGCAGATTTCAGCTTTAGTTTAAGTAATGTGCAGATGTCAATGGCAGATTTCAGCTTTAGTTTAAGTATTGTGCAGATGTCAATGGCATATTTCAGCTTTAGTTTAAGTAATGTGCAGATGTCAAAGGCAGATTTCAGCTTTAGTTTAATTTATGTGCAGATATCAATGGCAGATTTCAGCTTTAGTTTAAGTAATGTGCAAATGTCAATGGCAGATTTCAGCTTTAGTTTTCAAAAATGGGCAAAAGTCATTACACTGAAATAATAATTTTAAAAAACTAAGAACCTCAACTTTTATCTAACAAAAAGTTGTAAATCTATTATGAAACAATATTTCTTTTTAATGATTAACGTAGCTTATGTATAACGTATTGTCATTTATGTAGTTAGTATGATACGAAAGTTTATTTAATCAATTTTTATATGTATTATTATCTCCATGTAAAGCGCTGTGAGCCCGGCTCCTAGCTGGGATACAGCGCTATATACATTATCATTTTATTATTATTAGTATTAATAGTCATTAAACAACGTTTACAAAACCTGACAACTATTTCATTTTTAGTAGACCTCACATCAGTATTTTTGTTGGAAGGCTTTTGTTTTTCCTCCTATGAAATATGTTTATGTCAAACAAGAACAGTACTGATGAGAGGCAAGCCATGGAAACTTTAACGTTAGAAAACACAAATTTTGTTAGTGATAGCATTTTAATCATTTTTAATACACACACACACAGACACACACACGCACACACACACACACACACACATATATATATATATATTAGGGCTGCGGAAATTAACTTTCTATTTCTCGATTAATCGGTTACACATTTTATCGATTAAAATTATTTTAATCGTTAAAATAGCAATTAAATTGAAGAGGTTGTATTAAAAAATTATTCGATTTATTAATAAATGATTAATTATCAATAGTTCATAATAGTTTGCTTTTTTACGTACAATCTTCTCCATTTAAATAAAAAAGATTTTTAAGGGTAACCTTTAAAATAAGCTCTTATTTTTAAATTTAAAAAATTATAATTTCCTGTTTTTGTTACTTCCTTCGAAATTTTCAGTTTAATGACGCCATACATCTTATTTTTAGCTTATCAAAATTATCGATTAATTATTCGGTAATTTGTCAACAGTTAACGATTAAATTTAAATTACATATATATATATTAAAGGGCTGCGCAAATTACCCATTATTTATTCGTTTAATCGTTACAATTTAGCGATTGAAATTAATTTTAATTTGATGGATTAAAATTTAAGAAAATATTTCTTATTCTTCTCCCATTTAGTAATAGTTTATTTTTTTTTTTTACTTACATACTTTCCCAAGTAATATTATTATGTTTTTAGACGTCCATAAGTTATTAAAGAGGTTTTCCATCCTTATTTATGCATGGCACAACGAATTTGCCGTGTTACGACACAAAATTTGGGAGCCACGGAATTACTGCAAGTTTATCGTTTTTACGAAATATTGAAAGCAGCCTACGGGATCTATATATGTGTTATATAAATGTATTAATCGAAATTAATCGATTTTTTCCGATTAATAGAACAATTTTTTAAAACAGTTACTTTTTTTAAAACTAAAAATGTTTTGTAGCAGCTTTGTGAAAAAAATCAAAAGCTGAGAGTGCAGCAGCCCAAAATGACTAACGCAATATCCTGGAACCCTTTTAATTCTGAATGAAAAACCCGCCCCGCATCCAAAGAAAAAAGTCGCCTGCACGCCATGGCCAATAAGGCTTCCTGGAAACATCAACAAAGAAAACATTTCACGTGAAGTGAGCCGCCACCACGTCTTTGAAGTGGCACGACGCCCCCTTTTTACCCTGCACCCCGAGTCCCTCTCTCTCCTCGACCTATTCCTTGCACAATCCAATTCGGGCCATTCATCTTTTGTGCACACTGTCCGTGCCTAACGTAATTTAGCTTTCATCCAACGAAGCCAGTTGCATTTTAAGCAAACATGTTTGATTTTCAAGTATTCCATAGCGCGGTGCAAAACCAGGAGCTCTCTCGGCTCCATCAGAATATTGCCTTGAGAAAGTGTCTCGGGGCCAGTGGAAGCTTTAAACGTTTAAATTAAATGGTAGGGTCTGCTTAAGGGGCGGTGGGGGAAGGAGGTAGAAGGTGGAGATTTTAGAAAGGGGTCGAATGGTGGGCGTTTAGTGTTTCTTGAATATCATTTCAAGTATACACTTTAATATTTTATGACATTACTTTAGCTTCTCCAGTACCCTTAGAGAAAATGTTTTAAAAGTATCACATATTACCACCATCTCAATGTTATTTTCGCAATAAATCTATGAAAACCTACGGCGTTTTGATATATAATCGGATACCAACATTAAATATATTAAAAAAGAGATTTCACGTTCTGATGACAGTATGTGGCATGTCTACGTGAATGATTGTATTAAAATTAATCAATTATTCATAATACAGTCGGACCTCACTAAGTCGACATTCCTTAAGTCGAAAACCTCCGCATATCGAATTGTTAGTTCCCGGCCTAATTCAATAAGACTAATGTATTTAAGATCTCCTTAACTCGAAATTGTTTAGCCTTCCAACCTTCGTTAGTCGAATAATCCAATGCGTTTAGGTTATTATTCTGAGGCGACATTTCACAACACGTGTGCCGTAGAGCCACGTAAAAGGACGCAAACTCTTATATTGATATATTCCACAAGAATTTAAGCGACTCTTGCAAGAAGGGCGTCAAATTTGAGACCCAAAAATGACCAAGGCAAGAAAAAGGAGTGGCTAAAGTAAGGGTAACTAATCCACCTCATTTGCTGCATGATGTTACCCATTTACCCATTTACCCATTTACCCATTTTGAAAAAGAAAAAACTTACTGCCCCCCATTCCGATGTGGATGGAGCAAAGTGTCTGAGGGGTGGGGAAGCGAGTGTGTCTCCGTTCACGGGCTGACCCAGTGGTGTCGTTGTGTCAAAGTCAAGAGGGCTTCCTTTCATATGAAACATCAGACGGCTCCTCTTTTTTCTGTCAAGCCTTCTCGCCGGCAAGGCTCCCCCCCCCCACTAATAGTTTGGTTTATTCTCTAACTCTAAAACTCCGTTGTAACATTTTTTTCGGGTCCCTGTGACTTCGACTTCTCGGGGCACGCAACTAAAAATATTTATCAAAAACATTTTTTTTTCCGCACCGGAAACCGGTATCTCTGTCTCTTTTTGTAATATACCAGTGGAAGTGGCGTTACTAGAGTCGCTGTCCCCCGGTGCGACCCTCACCACCCACCTCTGCCTTTCGATCTGTCTTGAACTTAATGGGTATTGTCTTATTTAACGCCACAGACTTGCTCATGATTAGGACAAATAATGGGGGAAAAGAACGGACACGCCAAGAAAGAATAGGAGCAACCCCTCACCACCCTCACCACCCTCACCACCCTCAGCACCCTCACCACCCTCACCACCCGAACTTGCCAACCATAACTTGTGATTCGTGGACCGTAGCGAGAGTCAATCGTCATGCTTATTTGCTCGCGTCTAGTGCTTATTCTAATTTCTGATGGATTAAATATACAGATTTATATTTTTATCATTGTTAGGCCCGTTATTATTTTGTTTAGAGTTTCTTTTTTCTTCTTGCAAATTTATATGTTCTTTAATTGTATAGTCACATATATTGTCATTTATTACTGTATAAGTAAACTTATTTTAAAAAAAACAAGAGTAATCTCGCTTGACCAAAGGGAAATGTTATCAGTTAACCCCTGTATGTAATATTACTCGGCCTAGTTAGATTTAACATTCTCCATTCATTGCGTACAACGGATCTTATTGTCAGTTTCTAGCTCGATGCGGGGAGGGTAGGTGGAGAGATGAGATTTTCTTTTTACTATTTTAAATAAATTATGTTCATGTCAGAGTTGACTTAAATAGAATATCTGAAGAACTTTTAGCTGTGAAATAAGTTAAAGTCTTAAAACATTAAACACTGTAAACTATAAATTTTTTAAAACACTCTTATCAATAAAACTATTTAAGCCTTGTCTACATATGTTTTTAATATATTGGCTACATTAAGAGAGCGTTTACAGATCTGCAATACTTTTGTAGCATTATTAAATTTTGTAAGAAAAAAAACTATTTTTTTCTTCAAAGGATGTTACTATACTTAAGTATTATTTAATGTCTGCCTTGATTAGACACAAGTTAGATTTCAGTCTTCTCAATGCCGCGAAAACATGAGACCTGAAATTAGATTTATACCATCACATCAACTTGTGCCCCTAGTTAACTTGTCCGAGCATCACGCTATAAGTTTGGTTAGTCAGCGGGTTCAGCTATTGTGGCCCCTAAGGTAACGGTACAAGTATTTCTAAGTCAATGTTAGAATGTCAAGAGGCTTGTACTATAAAAGATAAATAGGACAAAGATGGGGTCAGATATCAGTGCAGACACGTCATTCCCCGTCGTTGTGCTCGAGATGGTGGAGTGGAGTTTGATGATTTCCACCAGCACAGACTCCGTCTGTAGACACACACGAAGACTTGTCTCCACTGTTGCCACGACGATGGCAGGATGCGGACACTGTGTAATGAATAGTTTGATAATTCTCTTCAGGCCCCGGGAGTCTTCAATTGTTTGACCCCCGGTACTTAGATTGGCACATTAGGGTGATTTCCAACATGAACGAACATTTTGATTTATTTCTATATAGTTGTGTATCTCCAGAAGCTAGAGACTTTGCGGACCGTGACCGCTGTGAATATTTTAATCACGATGCTTTTACAACATGAGAATATCTGACAACAGTATCTTTAAAACTCTAGACACCACTCAGATGACTCACCTTAGTGGTGTGTGTGTGTGGGGGGGTGCCGTGCTTCTCGCTGGAAATATCCGATAGGGCCCTCTTCTTTTAACATGAATTTTTTTCATTAAACAAAGCAAGATTCTCTCATTTTGGGACACAAACCTTTAGATACCACTTAGACGAATAACATGATCCTAAAGAATCTTTCTGGGGTACTTCAACAGAAAGTACGAGTACAACAGTACATATCATGACACCACAAGTTACTATACAGGATTTAAAAATAAATAAATAATTTATCGTTATTGCTTTTTAAGAACTTTTTATATGTTGGTTTATAAACCTATTAATATTAATTAAATTAGAGTTCGAATAATTCTTCACTACATTTGTCATCTGGATCCTATCCCGATCTGCTTTAAGTATTTGCCTAATCCGGATAGTGGCGGAAATCCCAATATCTGGTCGGTCCGAATGTCTGACATGTTGGATATCCGGATAAACCCTAGTTTTTAAATACACTTTTTTAGTGATTTCTATGACTAACTCCAGATATGTTGGACTACAATTGTCATTACTATCACACCTACCAATCGGAACGACAGCAGGTCCGTTTGACTCCTAACATGGCTGCACGTGCATTTCATCAACACAACCAAATGAGTCGTTAAAAACGGAAGTTCATTGAATTGATTTCAAGGGCCGTAAAAGGTGATTACGGAACAAATTGATTTTAGCTGTCCTAATGGATATAAAGTTTGTTTACAAACAGTGGCGTAGCTAGAAGAGGGGAAGGGGGTCCCCATGGATTTAACGTCTGTTTACAAAAAAACTTTTTTTTTTCTTGCCGAAGTCACATTCGGCCACTTTGCTCTAAAACAGGACGCAATAAAATGTAATTAATCAAAATGTTATCACTAACTGGCAACAGAAAACATTAGCCAAGGACGAGGCAAACAATTTCTTTTTATTTTAAAACATAAATCTAAAAGTAATAGATTTTTTTACACTTTAAAACGTTAATTAACTCTGTAAGATGCACTATCTAATACAGATTTTTTTCCTTCAAATTGACTGGTCTCCATTAAACTGTTATATGCACATTAACCCCTAACATATTAGCTCCAGTTTAACATCTAGCTCGTACATTTCAAATTAGCCGACATTTTACTTATGTTGTTGTTTGTGGGGGGAAGGGGGGTTGGTTGGGTTGCTAGACGAATGTTAGTGTAACATGTTAGAATTATTGAATTATTTGAATTTGAAAATATTCATGTTCACTAACTGTAGTTATTTACGTAATGCTGAAATAATTTTTCTAAAATTATCCTTTACAAAAAAAATCTTTTCCGAGGGACATTGGGGGTGTAAATAAAAAAAAATCGTATGTTTCTGTTCTCGTAGATTAGTAATATTTTTTTAAATTCCTATTTTGTATCCGATTATAAAGTTTGGAACTTAAGAAACGAATAAAATCGTTCTCAACTTTATGAAATCAGTTTTTTTAAAAATCAAAACAACAAAAATAAATTAGCAAGCATCCACAGACAGGCGCCTTGTTTTTTCGAAATCCAAACGTTTACCTTACAATAGAGATATAGTATATTTACCTGTTAGCCCCCATCTGATATATAAAGATGAAAGCTTGTTTGTGTGTTACCAATAGATTTCCACAACGTTGAACCCATGGTGCTAAAATTTTGCATGGGAACCCAATTTTACCCGGGAAGTGTCATAAGCTATGTTTTAGCTCCAGGTGACCACCCCTAAAGTAGGAGGGCCAATTAGTTTTTTTTTTGGTTGCTTTATGAGCTATATAAAGATTAGTTTGAGAGTTGGCTACTTTATAAATGAATAATCCTTGACCAAACTTGGTATATAAGTACTTGAGAGCCGTTATTAAAATACTGCAGTGCAGTAAACTCATACCGTTCATTTCTTTGGGGACGGGGGCACCAAATGTCTGTTTTCGGGGATTGTTTAAAAGATTTTATCCCCCATTCAATTTTATAAGATCTTAATTTAAGAAATAAAGACAAGAGAGTTTAAGTGAATATATTTAGTATATCAATAATGATCCAGATTAAAATCAAAGGGGTTTTTGAATTAGTGTTTACGGATTCTCAACACTAACTGAAATCCTAATTTACCGCTGCAAAGCGCGGGTAATTAGCTAGTATATATATACCTTGTACCCCAAATGTATTTTACCTGTTAGCTTAAATATATTATTTTTGTTATACCAAACAACTTTACTTTTTCAAGGAAACCAAATATGTTTTACCTGGGACCCAAACAGTTTAACAATTTGTATTAATACATGTACATTTTTACCAGTTAACTGAAATGTATTATTTACTAGTTACCCAAAATATACTCTTTACCTGATACATCAATTATACACTCTGACTTTTGCCTTTGAATTCCAAGATTACTAAAAAAAAGCCTGCTGTCATTAGCGTTAAAAAAATAAATGTAACCAAGACAAAATGACGTTAATGCTACTTTTCACTATCTTACATTACGCTAACTTCCTGAGGCACAACTAAGTAAGGCTAAAATCTTAACAACCATTCAATAAATTTTACTTGACTGCTACAATTTAACAAGAAGAAGATATATTTGCTCCATTTGAAAAGTATACAAAAATATCATTTATAATAATTAAAAAAAAAAAAAGCTGTTTGCCCTTTTGATGAGATTGTCTATACCGCTTGAACTGTACACACAAGATTTTGGTTTCGTCCAATTCAATGATAATATCGAATTATTATTATACCGTAATCTTTTCCGGGAGTTTCTGATTTGATATTTCTCCAAATTTTTACAAACCCTTATGGTCATTGACCTGTTCAAAAGTCTACTGTCTTGAGTTCAAATGCTATAATTCCTTATTTGAAGCTCAACGCATGTGTATATGGTCAGTTGTGTCACCATAATGACCCTTTGTATCAGACAATATCCATCAACCCTTACACTCCATCCTCCCCTCCCCACCCTATAACTTCCTACTTGATCCATGATCTCTTTTCTCTTAGCATCTCCTCCCTCCTCCCCTCCCCACCCTATAACTTCCGACTCGATCCATGATCTCTTTTCTCTTAGCATCTCCGATCCATCTTTCTTCCAATGATTCACATCCATCTTGTGTGTGTGCGTCTGTGTCTGTGTGTGTATGTAGGTGTGTGTGTCTGTGTGTGTGTATGTGTGTGTGTGTGTGATATTTCTTCTCTCCCCCACCCACCCCTCACCAACTCGACTTGTCCATTGCTACAATTGAGAGAGACGAGGGACGACAGCGCGAAAGATGAAAATGGGATCCAGTGAGTTAAACACGTCACCGACCATTGATCAGTGGGTGGTCTGCCCTTTTTGTTTCACATCATTCCCATTTTCTGACTTGGTGTTACGTCCCCTTGGCTCGTCCCGTTTCCCAGAATTATTTTTAACAATTTTTTTTTATAATCTTCTAAAGCTATAGAAGTATCTTATTACTATTCTTTTACTAAAAAAAATTCTTCTAAATGTAAGGCTTTTTATCTTATCTGTTACCGACGCTCCTTCTATACAAAATAAATAATTTACTTATACACACTCAGAATATTTGTATCGACGCTTAAAGACTTAATACTCCATGTACAGAGCGATATATCTAAATAAAAAATATTTGAATTTAACCTAGAAATTAACGAAATGTTTGACTTGCTCCCGAAACAAATCATACCTAAAACCACGTTTAAAAAAATTATCACAAAATATCAGATCATGTTAACATTAGTAAAGTGACATTATTTCAATTACAGAGAATGCGCCTTAAAGCAACATTGAGTTTAAAAATATGCTCTCCACAAAAATCATAAGACAGTTGAGTAGGTTACCAGCACTTGGGGTTAATTGTCTTCACTGATATTAGTAGTGGCGAGCCTTTTTGGGGCCGCGTACTCACAATCTCAACAAAACCCCATATTTATTTATTGCAAACTACGCACACTACAATAAACCCAAAAAATTAGGGTTTTGCTTAGCTGTTTTGATTAGGGAAGTAATATTTTAGTCGCTTGCTTGATGATGAGGCTCTACATGTAGACTGTGCCACACGTGCCAAAGTTTCGCCATTTCTGACGTATATTGAGGAGCAACATTTTCGGTCAACTGCGTAGTTTTGTTCATGACGTCGCAAAGTCCAGAATTAATATGGCGCTAGCCAACGCCACTGATAAAAATCACAGTATAGCAATAAAACATCATACGTACGATTGGTGTTTAAAAAACTGAGAAGCTGGTGTCTTTTATATATTTTTAAAAAAATTGATCCACCTTTTTAAACAAAAAAAAGTGGCTACATTTCTTAGATCTCTTTGAATGTCCGTGATACAGCGTGCGATTGCCCCGCTTTACAAGTGAATTTTTATAGAATCAACGTTTGAGAGGTCCTTGGCACTTTATCAAAGCTTTCTGTAATCTCATTTGAAATGAGAGATGGCTGATATGCATCAGTTAGAAAAGTATTTTGTCCCTCTCCGTTACCTTCCAATCATCAATAGTACTATCAAGCGAAATTAAGCGCAGCCTTGTGTTAAATTGTGTTTAAGTGCTTTTTTATCCTGACCTAAGCTCAGGGGATCTCACGTTATTAAAATTTGTGCAGTATTTGTTGGAGGGGGATTTCTTTATAATTGTTTGCAAATTATCGAATTGTTAATAAAGTTATCATTATATGAAATATTAATTATTTTGATGTATACAGCCTGGTATTGAAGACGCGACTGAACTCAGGGTGCTGTAGGAAAGAACTGGCAAATAAAACTAGACAACGATAACTCAATACGCGCCACGACAACTCTACACGCACCACGATAACTCTACACGACTCATTTTAACTCACGGTGCTGTAGGAAAAAACTGGCAAATACGACTAGACCAAGATAACTTTATACGCCTGATCTTACAAAACAAACACACGAAAACAGCTTTTTATTGTAATATATTTTAGTTTTTTTCTTGTTGTTTTGTTTTGTTTTTGAGGTAAACAATATCATAGCCATGTTTTATTCTCATGGTATAGATGAAATATTTGTACACATTCTTCTCAGGGTATAGTGGAGATATTTGTACACATTCTTCTCATGATATAGTGGATATATTTGTACACATTCTTCTCATGGTATCGTGGAGATATTTGTACACATTCTTCTCATGGTATAGTGGAGATATTTGTACACATTCTTCTCATGGTATAGTGGCGATATTTGTACACATTCTTCTCATGGTATCGTGGAGATATTTGTACACATTCTTCTCATGGTATAGTGGCGATATTTGTACACATTCTTCTCAGGGTATGGTGAAGATATTTGTACACATTCTTCTCATGGTATAGTGGAGATATTTGTACACATTCTTCTCACGGCATAATGTATATATTTATTTTACACATTCTTCAAGCCTAGGGATGTTAAAAATTGTATTTCATAGTTGAGATATTTACTTATGAGCTTTATACCATAACATAATGGCACCACGTCAACGTTGTGATTAGGTGATACCTTCAAGTTCTAAGCATCTCCAAGAATTATTTCTTACTGGGCTAAACGGTGGACAAGAAAAGCTATTTTTCTAAGGCTGCGTTCAAAGCCCACCAAATGTATCGGCGAATTGACCGGATTATGTCCGTGTGCTAGCCAAGCGTTAAGTCAGGAGATATCCAATTAGATTCTCTAACAGTCCCATCGCCCTGCGGCCCCCTATACACGAAACTCCAACAGCGTTCCAGACATGGATGGACTGGCGTTATTGGCAGGGCAAGTTTTGATTTCTTTTTCAGGGAGCTAAAGGTCAGGATAACATGTAAAAAAAAGAGCAGTTTGTTGTAAGCTAAAGGGCATGTTTGTGGGAACAAAAAGGCACAGTTTGTTGTAAGCTAAAGGGCGTGTTTGGAACAAAAAAACAACAGTTTATTGTATTCTAAAGGGCATGTTTGATTGGAACAAAAATACAGCTTGTTGTAAGCTAAAGAGCATGTTTGATTGGAACAAAAAGACAGTTGTTGTGAGTTAAAGGGCATGTTTGGAACAAAAAAGGCAGTTTGTTGTAAGGTAAAGCGCATGTTTGTTGGTAGCTAAAGGGCATGTTTGTTTGGAATCAAATAGCATCTTTGGTTGTAGCTAAAGGGTTCAGTTAGTTCCGTTAAAGGGCATGACTGATAAAATCCAAAGGGTTTGAATGACTGAAGCTAAAGTTATTTAGAAAAATGCTTGATGGGGAGGATCGATGGGCATGTTGGTGTAAAGGAAAGAAAATGGTTTGGTTACTATACAGATAAATTTTGCTTCTATTTGTAACACATCATTGAGTTAAACATTGTTTGTCTAGTATGATGTTATAAAGAACCTTTTTTCTGTCGAAAAATGTCATTCAATTTTGGGGCTACAGAAGAAACATGTATTTAAAAAAATTATTCAGCATTGAGAACCGTAAACAGGAAGCTTTTTGCCCCGCCGTCGTTAATAAGCAATATGCATTCATCAATTGTTTGAGTCACGCGAGATCAACACTATTTTATATTTCATTTAGTTAGTTTACCCAACTTCCTTCCAATCAGACTGTAATAACAGCTGGTAATAACAAAACTTGAAGCTTCGCATGTGTATTTTCAATTAACAAACTCATTTTCTTTATTTTAGATACCTCCTTCGCATATTCCAGCATTCATCTCTTGTGATGAGCCATGATGTTGTCATTAATTGAGTCATGTTGTGTTTTTAATTTAACAGATCACAGACATTCTCAACTCCTCTGCTGTCTGATGTTTTTTTAAAACAAGATTTTCTTTCTTCTCCCAGCGCTCTAAACCCAAGTGTTCACCGAGGTAATAGAACAAGCTTATTAAATGATATCAAAGAAAAAGTACTTTTGGCTTAGCTCACCTACCCGCCGATGAGCATGGAAGTGTTTCCGCTTTGTTAGCTAAAGCTCGCGCAGATATCAGTGCGCTTCGACCGGATGACGCTGTCGGGTGCCTGCGCGTTCCTGAAATTCCTGATGCGGACCGTTGAAGCAAAAACTTGTTTTCTTCATTTAAGCTGATTCAAATAACGTGTCATGTTCGTGGCGGTGTCTGCTCAATAAATTTTAAATCATTTTTTAAACATAACTTTTCATGTTGCACTTGGGTTGTTGTTTTTTTTATCCACCACAATCCCTAGCGTTTATTTTTTTATATATATAAAATATAAATGTTAAATTTTATCTGCGTTGAAGAATTTCCACTAAATTGGATTTAAGCTATTATATTAATTGGTTGCCAGAAGAATAAAAAAATATATTTTGCTTACTTAGCTTTAACGCTTTAAATGGCACAAAATACGCATGCGTGAAACATATTTAGCACCATGCATAAATAACTGAACGCATTTGTTATCTTGTGAAAATAATATAAAACTGAATATTTTCGGCACATGAAAACCAAAGTGAGCCGTTAAATATCTGTGTATGTTTAAATCACAGATAACAAAATTAGGAGTCATTAATCTAATTTTAGACTTATCGTGTTTTATTTTCATATGTTGATACGATGGGAAGTTACTCTGTGATAAACCAGGTCAGATCAACCTCCAACTTTCTATCATCTTCATAAATATTTTCTTACGTACAATGTCAAGAGGTTGTGAACACATTTCACTTTTTTAAAATGGGAAGTTGTGTTAAAATAAGTTAACATCTGATCAGTTTGATGTAGATCTATATACGAATATCAGAACATAAAGTTATTTAAAAGTTCTGCTCGAATTATGCCACAAGTCGTTTGACCAGGTTATTTTGTCCTCTACTCGGATACACACTCTTTATTTGACCAGGTTATTTTGTCCTCTACTCGGACACACACTCTTTATTTGACCAGGTTGTTATGTCCTCTATTGGGACACACACTCTTTATTTGACCAGGTTATTTTGTCCTCTACTCGGATACACACTCTTTATTTGACCAGGTTATTTTGTCCTCTCATCGGACACACACTCTTTATTTGACCAGATTATTTTGTCCTCTACTCGGACACACACTCTTTATTTGACCAGGTTATTTTGTCCTCTACTCGGACACACACTCTTTATTTGACCAGGTTATTTTGTCCTCTACTCGGACACACACTCTGTATTTGACCAGGTTATTTTGTCCTCTCATCGGACACACACTCTTTATTTGACCAGGTTATTTTGTCCTCTACTCGGACACACACTCTTTATTTGACCAGGTTGTTATGTCCTCTATTGGGACACACACTCTTTATTTGACCAGGTTATTTTGTCCTCTCATCGGACACACACTCTTTATTTGACCAGCTTATTTTGTCCTCTACTCTTACACACACTCTTTATTTGACCAGGTTATTTTGTCCTCTACTCGGACACACACTCTTTATTTGACCAGGTTATTTTGTCCTCTCATCGGACACACACTCTTTATTTGACCAGGTTATTTTGTCCTCTCATCGGACACACACTCTTTATTTGACCAGGTTATTTAGTCCTCTACTCGGACACACACTCTTTATTTGACCAGGTTGTTATGTCCTCTATTGGGACACACACTCTTTTTTTGACCAGGTTATTTTGTCCTCTCATCGGACACACACTCTTTATTTGACCAGGTTATTTTGTCCTCTACTCGGACACACACTCTTTATTTGACCAGGTTGTTATGTCCTCTATTGGGACACACACTCTTTATTTATGTCACTGTGGGTGAAGCAAAATTAGAATAAATAATGATAGCTCGGCTTTTAGAGACTGACATCTGTGGCTCATTGTAAACCGCCAAGAAACAAATATGCTATTATAATCAGGTTTAAACAAGTACACACTTGGACAACTTCTAATACACGCCATCAATGTTTTCTCTGCTCAAAATAAATTTTCAACACATACTTGAGCGAAGGAATCTAATTATTTCACAGATTAAATATTAATACTAGCGCCCCTACTTCTCCGTTTGCGGAACGATAGTTTTAAGTGTTATTACTTTGTGCTTTAATAGTTCCTCAGAGACTTCCGTTTGGGATCTTTTAAAAATCTTTTAGGGGTTGTTTATTCTTGCATTATAATTCCCATGGCTATAATTAAATCTAAATATTTTCCGATTGCCTGTAGACTAATAACTTCATCAGTGTTCGTGGCCACGTTGAACGGTCACGTTGAATGGTCACATTGAATGGTGACGTTGAACGGTCACGTTGAATGGTCTCGTATCCCGCACTGGTGACTTCTGATGATCTCATCACATTAAACTCCACGCGCCTAGTGAGCAGGTAGCGGCTCAAATTAAAAGTCATCATTTGCTTGTTCATTCAAAAACTCCTCCTTTCTTTCTTGCCTTAAAGTGGGTGGCTTAAAATAAAACCGCACCGGCTGTTGGCCCAGTGCATCTGATGACCCTAGAGCCGTTTCCAACCCGAAACATGCCGGGAATAACCCCTGAAAATGAAGCGTTCGCAGGTCCAGGTGCGACAGGTGAGATTTGTCTATGTACAGATAAACAGCGCGAACCTTGATGGGTGGTACACTTGTTATTTGACGTGTTATGTGTTTCGATGGTGTAACAGACGTGCCCGTACCGTTGATGCCGGGGCTCAAGTGGAAAGAATGGTGGGAGAAGATCGAGATGTTCGATGCCGCTCCAACAGCCTTTGGACATAAAAAAAATCTCAGTGACATTTAACGAACGTCCCTCGGAAAATAAAGGTTTAAAAATAACGTACCTGGAGTAGGTGGAAATTGCTTTTAGTATTTTGTTTTCCAAATACGTTTAGTATATATTTAGTTCATCTGATTCATTGACACCTATTGGAAATCTACTTCATGCTTAACGCTGAACAATTCTCTACTATGAATTTTTTTTATAGTCAATAACGATGACCGGCCCTTCAATAATAATCAGATCGTGGGTGGGGGTGGGCGGTTGATGTGGCGTTTAGCAACTATTTTAAGTTTTATTCAAAAAAATTTGTCATCACTGAGAAAAGTTTGAGGAATTTTTGAAAAATCTTTTTTCGTTCGACTCCCGTAATTTTGGCAGCAATTTGGTTGACAGAAATAGTTGTGTTAAGTTTCAAAATTATTGATTTGAAATGGCTTTTAATGTAATCTAGAATAACAGTTAATGGGGTTTTCCCGCTATATGAATGTTATGTTAGATTGTTGCGTGGTGCGCATAATATGGACACATTCTTAGTGTGATGTAGCATGAGGGGATATGAGAACAAAAATCGGAAATTCTTTTTTGGAAATAGCGTTTTAATTTTCACATTCGAGTTTTTATTACTTTTTTCTAAATCACTGGCGTTGTTAGGGGAGGGGGTCCAAATTTGAAAAATCCCCCGGCCCCCTCATCACATGGTAGGTGTTTTCCAATGAATAACTCTAAGAAATCCACCTTCTCATACCCTTCCCACATCCCCTTCACCCCGACGTCGGGCCTGTCCGTCTAGAGAGTTTTGTAGTTTACGCCCAATTTTCAGTTGATCTCGAAGGTTGGGGAAAATGACGGCAAATGTTAAAAACTGTGGCATTTTCCCCATTTTGTCATTTTTATTCTATATATTTCTATTTACGATTTTTGACGGTAGTAAATCAAGCGCAGGAAGCCATTTATTCAACGTGTAATACTGATATAAATTGACATCATCTCACAAACCGTTCAGAAAAATGTCGGCGAAGTTAACGAACTGGTTGGAATTGAGTGAAGCTCATCTTGGCTGTGACCTTTGAACGGTCTTCACGCATGTCTATAGTCGAATGTTGATCAATAGATTCATTTTTACTTATCTAGATTCATCCTCTTTGGTGTCATCCCTTAACTCACTATTACTTTCACTCTCTCTATCTCTCTCTCTCCTTCTCTCTCCCCCTCTCTCTCTCTCTCTCTATTTATCTCTCTGCCACACAATGTATCTGATTCTCATCTCAACTCTTTCTCATTCTCTCTCTCCCCTCTCTCTCTATCTATTTATCTCTCACAGACACAATATACTTGATTCTCATCTCAACTCTCTCTCTCTCTCTACCTCTCTCTCTCTCTCTTTCTCTTAAGCAGAGATAAAAGATCATCTTTATATTACTTGATACATTAATTTATTCCCCTGGTTCAATAGGTGTCGTTGGTGAACTGTGACACAAAACGAGCGAGCGTATTATTCAGTCACACACTCTGATGTGGTAATAAACCTTGACGACGTAACCGGGTCTGATTCCCGTGAAAATTGAAATACATGGCAGCACATTCCCATCGATTTCACGTACCAAACGGGCTTTAACCATATGATGCCGAAGACACAGTTAACCTTTAATCGCCGGATTCCCTATCACAACGTTATTTGTAGGATACTCGATCCACTGAAACTTTTATACCTCGTGCATCAAACGCATTTAGCTCCCCCTCCACCTCAACCCCCACACAGTTAACAAAAATTTGTCCATTTGACAAATCCTTTTTTTTTCGTTCCTCTCATGTCCTTGGCAATATGTCCAATAAGAATCTGTCCAATGAGAATCTGTCCAATAAGAATCTGTCCAATAAGAATCTGTCCAATAAGAATCTGTCCAATAAGAATCTGTCCAATAAGAATCTGTCCAATAAGAATATGTCCAATAAGAATCTGTCCAATAAGAATCTGTCCAATGAGAATCTGTCCAGTGAGAATCTGTCCAATAAGAATCTGTCCAATAAGAATCTGTCCAATAAGAATCTGTCCAACAGAATCTGTCTAGTAAGAATCTGTCCAATAAGAATCTGTCCAATGAGAATCTGTCCAGTGAGAATCTGTCCAGTGAGAATCTGTCCAATTAGAATCTGTCCAATGAGAATCTGTCCAATGAGAATCTGTCCAATGAGAATCTGTCCAGTGAGAATCTGTCCAGTGAGAATCTGTCCAATGAGAATCTGTCCAGTGAGAATCTGTCCAATAGGAATCTGTCCAATGAGAATATGTCCAGTGAGAATCTGTCCAATGAGAATCTGTCCAATGAGAATCTGTCCAGTAAGAATCTGTCAAATGAGAATCTGTCCAGTAAGAATCTGTCCAGTAAGAAACTGTCCAGTGAGGATCTGTCCAATGAGAATCTGTTCAGTGAGAATCTGTCCAATGAGAATCTGTCCAATGAAAATCTGTCCCATGAGCAATACCCCTTGCTTATGTCCAGCACCCTACAGCCAGCAATACCCCTGGCTTATGTCCCGCACCCTACAGCCAGCAATACCCTGGCTTAGGTTAGCACCCTACAGCCAGCAATACCCCTGGCTTATGTCCCACACCCTACAGCCAGCAATACCCCATTCTAGGTTAGCACCCTACAGGCAGCAATACCCCTGACTTATGTCCCGCACCCTACAGCCAGCAATACCCCTGGCTTTTGTCCCACACCATACAGCCAGCAATACCCCTGGCTTATGTCCCACACCCTACAGCCAGCAATACCCCTGGCTTATGTCCCACACCCTACAGCCAGAGATACAGACAAGACAATGAATGGACGGACCGTCTATTCAATAAATGATATCCTAGTCAGCTAAACATGAACACAAAACATAGCTGACTTCATGTGAAATGAAGAAACCTATTAGTCAATGAAGAAACCTATTAGTCAATGAAGAAAAATTGTCCAGCAGACGATAAGATTAGTTAGTAAACACAACCATCTCCCACCCCCTCCAACTTCCAACACATACACACATAAACAGACCCATGCCATCTTTATACGGTTAGGTTAGAAATGAGATTAGTAGAAAGACGGCCCCGTGGGTTTTGTTTCTGTTTTTTTCCTTATTATTTGTGTTCTGTGTTGTTTTTTTTAACTTCCTTTTATTTTAAAGAGAACATAAACCGTAGCAAAAATTCAGTTGATAAAAAGTGAACGCGGCCCAGTGATCGTTTCTGTAATTTAGTGGAACGTTCACTGTCGTCTAACTTTGTAAGCTTTCAGGATCGTTCCGAGTCGCCCGTAGATTCTTCAAACCACATGGCCCCTCGGTGAATTAGTTGGGGGAGAATACAGAAGATCATGGCCGCAGAGTTATTTCCATAAACTGGTTTTAGGTCCTGTGCTGATGTTTGCAGCTCGCTGTCCTGGGGTCATGCGGGTTAATAATGTTAAGTTAAGGGAATATCAAAGAACACATTTTCTAAGCTAATGCGGCTTATTAGCTCATCATTATTTTTTTTCTTCCTTAATTTACTTTACCTGTCTCTATTATCTCCAAGTTTTTTTTCGGTTCGCATATACTTGGTTGCCCCTACCCCTATTTTTAACATCAATTTTGCACCTATCTGTATTTATCTGAAATTTGGCATGTCAATATATTTCATTGTTAATCCACCTGTAAACGATTTTGTGATATTGAAGTTATTCTTAATGTACTGATGTTTTTTGTGAATACACAATTCGCAAATGAACTTTCCGATCCCACAAAAAAGTTCCACCATTACTATTAAATCAATGTCCGACAACTATTCTAATTGAACTCATTTAACTACCGCAAGTGCATTTGGTGCGTATTATGGATGTTTTTTTTCTGTTAGTGAATTAAGATTAACATAGATCTATATATGGGGTGTTGAAGGGTCTGTCGTAGTGTTAAATGGACCCTATGAAAAATTAACTGGGACATAAATCTTTGCCCAGGATTTTAAGCAGCAGATTTTTAATGTTAATTCAGGGTTGAGAAAAATAAGATGGCATATTCCTTATTAACATTTCAGTTTCTCCTCAAAAATATTCTTTTCAATATGTGTTTCTTTTCTATTCTTTTTAATATTTTTTTTTCGTTATAATTTGTATTTATATATTTCGTTTATTATTATTATTTGGTTTCAGTTAAAAATCACTTACCTGTGTGTATAAGCAGGAAATCCTTTGAACTACATTAAACGAATTATTGTCTCACTGTTGGTCAGATGACAAAAAATCTGACCCGTCAAACTAATCTAAAGGTAAGCGGTTCAAGTTAAAGAACTTGGTGGAACGAGCGGGTTGAGATCCGAGTGGGTTGAGATCCGAGTGGGTTGAGATCCGAGTGGGTTGAGATCCGAGTGGGTTGAGATCCGAGGGGGTGATCCGAGTGGGTTGAGATCCGAGTGGGTTGAGATCCGAGTGGGTTGAGATCCGAGTGGGTTGAGATCCGAGGGGGTTGAGATCCGAATGGGTTGAGATCCGAGTGGGTTGAGATCCGAGTGGGTTGAGATCCGAGGGGGTAAAGATCGCAAGGGGATGCAACCCAATAACTAGTGTTAGTTTCATGTAGTCTAATTGACCTGCCTATTTTGGAACTATCGCTGCCTCACAGAATACCCTAAACCTTGCCTAAATAGTTCCCATCAACTTGGTCTACAGGTTCATTTCATATAAACTGCCTCCTGCGAATTCATGAGTTTCTAAATCTTGATCTATCAGCCAAATGTCTCCATCAAGGCCTTTTTAGCTTCGTAATTATGGTATGGAAGAATAATACGTGTTATGATAAATAGATAAATTACATTGCGCCGTATTCCAGTAAGGAACTGGACTCACAGAGCTTTACATGAAGGTAGTAACATATTATATAAATAATAAATTAGCATTCATACCATAACAACCATATTAATTACAGTACATAAAACAAAAAGCTTCGTTAATCATTCTAAGAAATGGTGATCCTTTAATATTTTGAAAATAAATCTTGAAAAGATGTGTCTTAGCTGCAGTATTGAAGGAGATGGTTGTTTGATTATTACGAATTTGTAATGGTAGAGAACGACCTTTCGCTCTATGTGTTAGTGCATGTCTTAAGAAAAGAGAGAATGCGTGTGTCTGCAGAAGAACGTAGCTGACGACTTGGTGAGTAGACCAACAGAAGTTCAGTAAGATAGGAGGGGTATGAGTCGGAAATGAAGTTGTGACAGAGAATACGGCGATAGTGATACGAGCCAGTGTTCAGTTTATGTCAACCCTCTACCCACAATATTGAGAATACTCCTACCTCTCAATCTGCACCGAACGTCGGATCTCTGATCCTCTTAATACCAAGTACTTGACAACAATCACATAACATGATTATTGTATTGCGATTCAATGATTTTCTTGATTCTGATGCCAACTGAGAGGTCAGAGTCACAGTGGGCCCCGCATTTTGAAAGGTCCCGACAATCTTAATTTTCACTTATTATCCTTATCCTTACCCAGAATCTGGGTCATACTGGGCGCCGCGCAATCCATGTCGCTTACTACACCGCAGGCGGCCCCGCAATTGTTAAGGCCGTGAGAGGTGTCTCCTTTCTTAGATCACAGTAATACCATCTTGATTCTAATACCAAGTAAGACATGTCTACTGTCTCAGATCATACTAAGACTGTCTGAGCTCTAATACCATGTCAGTGATGTCTTAGTTTAAAGCTCATACTAGAACTGTCTCGCCGTGTTTACAAAGTCATGATAACCCCATCGATGTGATTATTCTCAGACCACTTCGACTGGTGACAGTGGCATGATGGTCTTGTCAGTATGACTGAAGCCCACATTAAAATTCTAATAAAACTACCATCACGTGATTCCACCCGGAAACCCCCGGATGTCGAAGAAAGTTAATGTTCTGTGTGTACCATTATTCCCTGGCCAATCCTGGCGCCAAAAGTGGTTGTCACGTACCATCCCCCGCGTCATTAAACATGCATGACTTTTCCTGTGTACTACGTCATAAATGTGCTATGCGCCTACAGTGTTGTGCTGGCGGTCCGGACATTGAACTCACGCAATAATTAGAGGTCTAGCTTTTTAAATAAAACTACACTAAAATTAAAAAGAATGCTTTATGAAATATTTTTGAAATAATGTTCTTTCTATGAAATTTTTAAAAGCAAACCTTTAAAAAAAACTATTTGTTAGTCTCTATAGTCTATAACGCTATTCTTTTAGTGGGTTTTTTTCTTTCAAACATAAAATTTACGTAATATTCTCATAATTTTAAAAAAAACAAGAAAAAAAACTCATTTTTCAGTAGTCTAGATCTAATTGTTTTTCTTTAAAAAAAACAGCTTGACTTTTAAATATTCTGTTTTGTTTCAAAACTATTCTTCATCGTTTTAATATTTTACAGTAGCGTTAACTAATTATAAGCATGGGTGAGAATGAGTGTTGTCTAATTTCATTTCTCATTTTAGGATAATTTCAATATTATGCTTCCTTTCCAATTTTTAAAATTGTGCGGGTGGGGGGGTGGTGGTGATGTTATTGTGAAGTTGTATATGCTGTATGCAAATACTCTAAGATAGCGAAACTATTTGTATAACACTCACAATGGTTTGTATTATTATAGCCTAGAGCCATGTTTTGGGTCCTTGATGTTGTCCATAATGAAGTCGTCACTAATGACTTTCATGGTTAATTTGAACAATAAGCGTAGCTTTACGTTACTTGAAGACCCTTCATCTCCTTATGTTCATTGTGTTATGGTCAGTTTTATTACGATTATTCTATTATGGTGATTTTTGCTATGATTATTATTTTATAGTCATTTTAGCCGTACCACTAATCCGTTTGTCGAAGGCTAATCTTTGAATAAACACTATCAGTTGGATCCTCCGTTTATTCTTAGATATCCGAACAAACAAACCAATAAAAAAAACTATATATAAAATTTATTGTTTTCATTACACAACTTGTTTGTGTATTTTGTATTTTTTCCTATAAAAAACAAAAAGAAAAGGAAAAAAAAAACAGCCAATAAAAATTAAACACCAGTAAAGAACGCCATCTAGTTGATCAACACAATAGAAAGAAAAGCTCATGAAATACCATCCAATCTTCCCATCTTGACACAAAACATGTACCCTTCCATTTCTGATGGTGCATCTTTGCCACAGTGCAGTCGCCATCATTCGCTACAGAACCGGAAGCTGGAATGGCATCTTTAGCCTGCAGACGAGATTAGTACCGGGCAGAATGTTTCTCTTTTTAGATATTAGTCTCCTTGTCACGCGCTTGGGCCGGGCAAATTGAAATGTGTCAGATTCTTCATCATCTCCACGGTGCCTCTATTTACTTCTGATTCGCTTTTTTCATCTTGGCCTCCTACATTCGTCAGACATCCGGAGAGAGGGAAAACCAATTGATAAGACAAGGCAATCAGATAGCTTGGCCAGGGAGAGTTATACAATTAGACACACACTGCCATAATGGCCTTTTATTTAATCCCTACCTCCAAGTCTGTCAGCCCGTGATCATAATTTATGGTTGTGGAGTTGGGTGGTAAACGTTGAGATGATCTGCTGATGTCGTTACTTGTGTGTGTTACATCTTAATGTTAGATTTATATGACGAGTCAACAGTGTCTGGATTTAGATTTTTCGTTGTACTTTTGTTGTATTTGTATATGAGTGTGTGTTTGAATTTAAATAGCACGCGTGGATCGTAAGTTCATTTGTTTATTTCCATCTCTCCCTCATTAATACTTAGCAGATACACCCTGCAGTTACACGTTCTAACAATCTGGCAGCAGTACTACGTAAGCTTCTCACCATTTGTCTATGTATCATGAGTTAACGTGATAATATCGTTTGAATTTTTCCTACACGCTCATTAAAAACCACAAAACTAGTCACTTTAAACTTCTAGCCTTTCCTATTTAGTTATAAGGGTGCTGAATATATATTGTGACATGACGGTCTCTGAGGAAAGTGAAGTAGCTTTGACAAGTTTCATTTAGCCACCACTAACGAGCAAGGTAGTGTGTTTGTGTGTCTAGCATAATGCCCCGGGTTCCTGGCAAACACGAGGCTTGAACCAGTGACTCTCTTTTGCTTCGGTTCGACAGTTCAGCGCGCTACCGCTACACAACCGCGCCCCTAATTAATTGTCATTGCATAATAAGTATAGATAAATCCAGGAGTGGGAAAACTTTTAAGGTTGAGGGCCGCATCAGTAAGCAATGAAACATCAAGGGGCTGCGCCTCACCAAAATTTAGCCTCAATTATGGTACAAATGTTCATCTGCCTCATAAATTTATTAATTTTTTCGATACTACGGCAGGCTTCCGCGGGTGGGTCTCAAAAAACATCTGTAGCGGGCCGCATGCGGCACGCGGGCCGTAGTTTGCCTACCCCTGGATTAATCAATCATAATAAAAAAATCTTTAGGGTTTGTCTAATTTAGTTACTGTCTCCTAAACATTTAAATAACTATTTCTACTTTAACAATGTAATAATATACTCCAATATGTTAAATAAGATAAACTTATTGGGGTATCATCAAATCTCTGAAACTTCTCTGAACAAAGCTAATGTTAAATTTGAAATAATTATATTTACCTTGGTGTCTTAACTAACTCATAGAAATTTTCTCATAGTTAAAACTCATTTCTGGTCATGATGTTGGGAAAATTTCTTTAAAATATCTGGGTTTTTTTAAAATACTTTTAAAACATCAATAATAGAATGTATGGCCTGACATATCTTTTGTTTTCCTAATCATAATTTAATAAGTGTGTTTCACGCTCTCCCTAACCCTTCCGTCTCATGACTGGACTGGGCTATAGAAAACTATATGTGGCCCTGACTCATGAGTTGACTAGGCTATAGAAAACTATCTCTTTCCCTGACTGGACTAGGCTATAGAAAACTATCTCTGGCCCTGACTGGACTAGGCTATAGAAAACTATCTCTGGCCCTGACTGGACTAGGCTATAGAAAACTATCTCTGGCCCCGACTGGACTAGGCTATAGAAAACTATCTCTGGCCCCGACTGGACTACGCTATAGAAAACTATCTCTAGCCCTTACTGGACTAGGCTATAGAAAACTATCTCTGGCTCTGACTGGACTGGGCTATAGAAAACTATCTCTGGCCCGACTGGACAAGGCTATAGAAAACTATCTCTGGCCCTCACTGGACTAGGCTTTAGAAAACTATCTCTGGCCCCGACTGGACTAGGCTATAGAAAACTATCTCTGACCCTGACTGGACTAGACTATAGAAAACTATCTCTGGCCCTAACTGGACTAGGATATAGAAAACTATCTCTGGCCCCGACTAGACTAAGCTATAGAAAACTATCTCTGGTCCTGACTCATGACTGAACTAGGCTATAGAAAACTATCTCTGGTCCTGACTCATGACTGGACTAGGCTTTAAAAAACTATCTATGGCCCTGACTGGACTAGGCTATAGAAAACTATCTCTGGCCCTGACTAGACTAGGCTATAGAAAACTATCTCTGGTCCTGACTCATGACTGGACTAGGCTTTAAAAAACTATCTATGACCCTGACTGGACTAGGCTTTAGAAAACTATCTCTGGCCCTGACTAGACTAGGCTATAGAAAACTATCTCTGGCCCTGACTGGACTAGGCTATAGAAAACTATCTCTCGCCCCGACTGGACTAGGCTATGGCGGATTAAGGGGGGGCTGAACGGGCTAAAGCCACGGGCCCCCGACGGTTTAGGGGCCCCCAAAATTTTTATATTTTATAATAAAAGTGTACAAAAGTTTGCACGAACCCTTGAAAATATAATAAATTAATTAATACTATCTTTACAACTTATCGCGTTCAGACATGATAGTATTGATAAAGTACCTAATAATCGAAAAACTTTAATTGATTCACTTCGCATGATATAAAATATAGTTTATATTTTTAAAATTTCCCATTTTCGAGGAGTTCCTGGTCGTGTGGGTATAGTACATGCTCGTGGGGCTACCGGTGTCGCGTTCCATTCCCAGCAAGGGCATATATTTTTTTTTTCTTTTCACACTCAATTATAACTACCGCGACACATCAAACAGTTATTTCTTCGTGTTAGTTTTTTTTTCATTATTAAAATTTAGTTACAGTCTTATATTAGCTGTTAACAATCATTTTATTTTAAGAATGCTGGCTGGATAGGGCCCCCGTTTGATTGCAGCCCAGGGCCCCGTGCAGTCTTAATCCGCCCCTGGGACTAGGCTATAGATAACTATCTCTGGCCCCGACAAGACTAGGCTATAGAAAACTATCTCTGGCCCTGACTGGACTAGGCTATAGAAAACTATCTCTGGCCCCGACAAGACTAGGCTATAGAAAACTATCTCTGGCCCTGACTCATGACTGGACTAGGCTATAGAAAACTATCTCTGGCCCTGACTCAATCCCATTTCTCCCCAAACATTATGCCACAAGTTCCCATGATGAAATACGAACGCACCCTTTCCCTGTCCCCCAACCAGCTCCCTCTCGTGAAGTGCCGTGACGTGTCGGTAGCGGGGTGTCACGCGAGGCGTATGTGAGTGCTGCGCGATACACCAGCTAGCAGCAGCCGTGAATATTTCATGGCTGGCCTTCCTACCGCTTCCATTGAGTAGTGTTGATCTTTTATTTACCTGTAATTGCATTGGTTGGAGGGGGCGGGTAATTCGGACGGTGAGGGTGTTCGCTATACTACTATCTTTCTGTCTGGTGTCGGCCTCGCATTTTATGTCTTTACCATCTTTTATTCCATTGATCTTTTAAGTAAGCTATTTTTACTCTTAATGTTGCACCATAGAATTTACAGTCCCATCCCTGAAGCCCTTTTATTGCTTTCTATCTGTATGTCTCGTTTGGAACTTTCATTCGTAAGATAATTTACGACGTTATTGGTCACTCCAAAACTCCAAGATATGTATAATAAATAGAAATAAGTTCACATTCTAACTAGGTTCATTTTAAAAAAATAAAGAAAGTAAACGAATCAGCGAGAGAGCTCAACCTCATCATATGTATGACATCAGCTATGAACCCCCCCCCCCCCCCCCCCCCCCCCNGTCCGTCTGTCATCACCCTAGATCTCAGCAACCATAAGTCCTAGACCCATGATGTATATATGTTTTTTGTATGTCCTGACCTGCCATTTGTGCATCAACACTCAGTTACTCGATCCGTTAAAAAACCCCGTTAAAACTACCAAAAAACATTGCGAATCGAGAGATAACACTGGCGCAGGCAACGGCCGCCATTGCCGGAAGTCGAATACATCGTTTTTCAAGCATTGAAGAGTTAAAGTTATTGGTTAGTGGTGCGAAAGCGTGCAAAAGAATTAGGTTTTTTTTTGTTGACGTCATTAGAATATGTGTAAAAGTTTAGAGAGTTTTACGTCCTCTTTTGTGGTGACTTCAATCAAGATCTTAGCGGCCCACACAAACCACTTGTAGTTAGATTAAAGAGAAAATAAAAAAATTTAAAATGTAAAGAAATGACTTTTAAATAAAAAATTTTCAGGTATATTCATTACACAAGAAAATTCATAAAAATATGTCTAAAATCTAAACACAATTACTGATAACTACATAATGCTGATATCTAACATAAGTACTGATACATAATACGAAAATGCGCTAACACGTCCTGAGTCCAAAAAGGGACCAGGCTTAACATGATTTTTTTATTCTAAAAAAGGGAAACATTATTAAGCTTGTATATAGTAAATGTGAAACTTGAGCTGATAAAGTTCTTATATTACTTCACCGTGCAGCTATACGTTCATACACACAAAGAAACAAACGCATATCTTGATCATACTGGTCATACAGGTGCTAAACGTGGCCATAGAAGTGTTTAACTTGGCCACATGGGAGCAAGCATTGGCCATGCATTTCTAAACATTAGCCTGACAGATGAAAACATCTTGGCCATACAGGTGCTAAATTTGGCCATAGAAGTGCTAAACTGGGGTATACAGGTGCTAAATTTGGCCATACAAGTGCTAAACTTGGCGATACAGGTCCTAAATTTTGCCATACAAGTGCTAAACTTGGGCATACAAATAATAAACGTGGCCATACAGGTGCTCAATTTGGCCATACAAGTGCTAAACTTGGGCATACAAATAATAAACGTGGCCATACAGGTGTTACACTTTGCCATACAGGTGCTAAATTTGGCCATACAGGTGTTAAACGTGGGCATACAGATGCTAAACGTGGCCATACAGGTGTTACACTTTGCCATACAGGTGCTAAATTTTGACATACAGGTGTTAAACGTGGGCATACAAATGCTAAACGTGGCGATACAGGTGCTAAATTTTGCCATACAAGTGCTAAACTTGGCGATACAGGTGCTAAATTTTGCCATACAAGTGCTAAACTTGGGCATACAAATAATAAACGTGGCCATACAGGTGCTCAATTTGGCCATACAAGTGCTAAACTTGGGCATACAAATAATAAACGTGGCCATACAGGTGTTACACTTTGCCATACAGGTGCTACATTTGGCCATACAGGTGTTAAACGTGGGCATACAGATGCTAAACGTGGCCATACAGGTGTTACACTTTGCCATACAGGTGCTAAATTTTGACATACAGGTGTTAAACGTGGGCATACAAATGCTAAACGTGGCCATAAAGGTGCTAAACTTTGCCATACAGGTGCTAAATTTGCCCATATAAGTGCTAAACTTGGGCATACAGATGCTAAACGTGGCCATACAGGTGTTACACTTTGCCATACAGGTGCTAAACTTGGCCATACAGGTGTTAAACGTGGGCATGCAGATGCTAAACGTGGCTATACATGTGCTAAACTTGGCCATACAGGTGCTTAACTTGACCCCACAAGAGCAGGCATTGGCCATGCATGTCTGAACATTTGTCTTACAGGTGAAAACATCTTTGCTTTACAGGTGCTAAACCTGGTCATACATGTGTTAAACTTTGCCATACAGGTGCTAAACTTTGCCATACAGGCTCTAAACTTGGCCATACAGGTGTTAAACGTGGCCATACAGGTGCTAAACTTGGCCATACAGGTGCCAAACTTGACCACACAAGAGCAGGCATTGGCCATGCATGTCTGAAAATTTGACTCACAGGTGAAAACACCAGCGTATAAAACCGCTACAAGGAGGCACACAATCCAGGCACAACGAACATCTACGCGGCCATTGAGATATAAACTGGAACATAAACACCGATACCTGGCCGTTCAGATACAAGTTAATCGGCCTTATCACGTCATTACAGATAAAGATGGATGCTCCTTCCTTGAAACGATCATCGCTCAGAGCAGTTCTCAAATTGGCTTATCGCTGAGCCAACATCTCCGTTGCGTACAGCAAATGTGGTTTCCTTTCTAAATCAATTTTAATATCTTTGTCACGTGAGTTTAATGCGTGAGCAGTGGCTCTCATCATCAGCGTACTGACCTCCTCCATGTCTGAGAGTAGATGCTGTATGGTCACACAATTGAATAAAGAGAGGGGCGTGTCTGGTTAAATTATGATGATTTCTGAAAACATTAATTTGAATTTTTTATGATTTTAAAAAAAAAAATGCTAATTAAAATAATTTTTTTTTAAATATTCTCAAATACAAGGGGCCGTCCATAAAGTATGTCACGCTGCAGAGGTGGGGGGAAGGGGGTATAAGGAAGTGTGACAGTTTGTCCGACCAAGTGTGACGTAACGGTGTTTTATGTCAAATTTTAATTTTTTTATAATTTTTTTTTTAATTTAAAAAAAAAAATTNGGGGGGGGTCCTCAGATTTGTGACGGGGGGGGGGGTAAAATGGTTCAAAGTAATAGCGTGACTTACTTTATGGACGGCCCCTAAGCAACATATATGACATAAACTATTTAGCTGGCTTCATTGACACTTCTAATCAGGGGCGAATTAAGACTGCACGGGGCCCCGGGCTGCAATCAAACGGGGGGCCCTATCCAGCCAGCGTCCCTTAAAATAAAAATGATTGTTAACAGCTAGTATAGGACTGTAACTAAATATTAATAATGAAAACAAAAAAATTACACATGAAGAAATTACTGTTTGAAGTGTTTGCGGTATGTTACAATTGAGTGTGAAAGGAAAAAATTATCATCCTCTGCTGGGAATCGAACCCCCTACCGATTGCATCACACGCCTGTGCTCTCTCCACACGGCCAGCGGAACTTGTGAAATATGTGATATTTAAAAATATAAACTATACTTTATTCTCTAAGTGAGCCAATTAAATCACTTGTTATCGATAAAATTTATAAGGATTTTGCCTAAAATATGGGAATTTTTTAGATTGAAAATTTAAAAAAAATAATTAAATACATTTTTGAATGAAAATAAAATTATTTCAAACATACTCATTTTCAAAAAAGAAATACTTTTTTTGTGTTGGTGGCAGGCTCTTTGACGTCATATGTTTATTTTTAGCGTACCTAGGTTTTTTATTTTGGATTTAGTTTTTTTTTTCCTGACGTTTTGGCTAAGTTTTCCCCGACATTGTTCCTGACAGTAGACTGTAGACAGTTTAAGGTTAGATTGTGTATTACTATTAAATAATATAGTTACTTATTCTGAACCCGAATCATCATAAAATGTTTGTTATATATAAAGGACCAAATCATTAATACTATGTAAACATATAACAATCTATGTAACCATGTATAATTGATTCATTATTAATAAATTTCAAAGCATTCATTTAAAAAAAATAATTGTATCAATCACAGACAAATTTAAATTACAGGTTCGTTACAGGAGTATCCAAAAAACTTTTTTTTAACTTCATAATGTTAAAATTGAAAAGTATAATTTATATTTTTGCTTTGTAGCCAAGTTGTTAAATAAAAACGTAAAGATTAAATAAAATTTGAAAGTGTTCTATTAAAAATAATCTTTAAAAATGCATTAACATTTATTATTTTTTAATTTGGAAGGCCAAAGTCATTAAAATGAATGCGAAAGCATTTAATACAAGATGCCACTTTTTAGTTTTTTTCTCAAGTTTTTAATGCATGTGGGAATTTTTAGCCCAATTTGGGAATTTGTTTACTCCTGCCAGGGAAAATCTGGCACATAGACTTCGCAACACTGTATCAAGTCTGAATCGCGATTAGTTGTATAGTTTATATTTATAAATGTATTTAATTATTTATATTTTTAAGGGTTCCTGCAAACATTTGTACACTTTTATTATAAATTTAAAAAGTTTGGGGGCCCCTAAACCGTCGGGGGCCCCTGGCTTTAGCCCGCTCAGTCCCCCCCCCCCTTAATCCGCCATAGCTTCTAATATTATTCTCATTAACAATGTACTAAAGTTACAAAATATTATTTGTAAGGGTTAGCCACCCTCAGTTAATAAAACATGAGAAACCAATTCGAATCTCCTTGGCAAACATTCTTAACTCGGGCGATGTTTTACCTCCAAGGGCAAGCAACCCACTACTATTAGCTTATCTAAATTTGATATCAGTGTTATGTCAAGTGCCTCGA
>MUZC01000569.1:172753-198253 GCA_002072015.1 Radix auricularia | reverse complement strand
TTTTTTTTGTATTGGTTACCCTAACAATATCATGGCCAGACTCTCCAGGTATTATTGTGCAGTCTATTACTAGTCCTGGTCTCTTTGTTAGGAATAAATATTGTGTCTTATTTTTATTAGTTACTCATTTTACTATCTGTTCTAGTGTATGTTGTTTATAGTGTCTAAAATTGTTCATAAATTTCTTTATTACTTTGGTGGCTATCAATTGCAAAGGTTTTCAGATTTATTTCTGGAAGTTTAAAGATCCCCATAGTCCAAATTACAGCATTTTTATGATTATCCTTTAAAGAAGTTAATTGACTGCAGAGATTCTTCATGCATTCTATGTTTGTATTTTTGGCCTATATATACTGCCTAGTGTTGAGTGCCCCGCCACAATTTTAAAACCTGTACAAGCTTAGAACCGTTGAGGGTAGGGGTATGTCCATCAACGCAACAGGGACGCTGTCCTTGAGATGGACAAAGATTCATGATGGACAATCGAAAATTTTATAGGACGCTACTACAAATTAGTAATAGGTGATCAAGTGGAAGTTGGCTGAATATTTTCGAATGCATGCTTGTGAGCGCGTGCTAAACAGTTGGTACATTCCAACTGACCAAGCCAAATGAGAGTTGCACGCTGAACCCACGCCATAGCCCAGGGGTGGAGCCAATCGTAACTGTTAGGAATTTAGGGCAGACGCAACTATAGCGTGGCCAGTGGTCCTTAAATACTGGCTATAATATTTTTTTTTTTTACTTTTTATATGACAGATGTGCGTCGCGTTGGTTTTGTGTACACCCTCTATGGGGTAGAGGTTATGTGTGTGCATCCCTTGCTTCCTATTTTTTATTACTTTCAGATTATTCTATTTCTATTGTGTTCTAAAACTATCCTTATAAATACGTAAATGTACGATTGTTTCGAAAATCGGGGTAATTTGAGGGGGCTGACGTATTTCTTGAAGTTGGTTTACGTCTTATCAAATATAAATAGCACTGGATGTTAACATAAGTATTTCCAAGTCCAGTGATAAATTTTCGCTCAAACTTAAACTCGTGGCTAGAGTCAAGTGCATTTAAGCAAATATTACTCACTCAAAATGTCATTGGGCTTAGAGGTTCTTTTTTCTGCCCCAGTCCCAGCCTCGCCTCCAAAACCAAACAGCCACATAGTTTGAATGATAGTTTGTTTTGTTTTTTGTTTGTTTGTTTGTTTTTTTTATATCGTAGAAAAAACAAAAAAGGTGATCATCTTCAACATTAAATAATTGTCTTATGTGACACAGTTAAGCTTTGTTGTTTTCCAGTCATTGAGGGATATCTAAAGGTGAACAACAAACAAACAACCCGTTAATACCATCTAGCTATAGCCCACTTTGACGTAACATATTTGATACTTTCGTAATCACAAAACGCTCTCACTCTCTGTTCAGATAGACTTCCACTATCGTCTGCACCATCAGATCTTAACTCGTGTGAAGACACTCCAGCACCAGCAAGTGCAGGGATCGTCTTCAAAGATGCCACCGTATCCCAACATTCGTACCATTCAGCCCCACGGGGCCAAGCCCACCACTCCATGCCTAATTACAAGTGGTTTACACGCAGGTCAAGCGCAGACCTGTACATGGGTCACGCAAGCATTTGACCTGCTTCCCGTCCTAATTTGGGCGTGGAAAAGAACATATCAATGGCCTCTACTGTCATTTACACATATATTTCTCGTTGGTAACTCTCCGGGAAATCCCCATTTTAATAAAATAACTCTCCTGCGATATTTAACTGTATATACTTGATACATATCGCGAAAACTTTGTGACATACAGAGTGTGTTATTCCTTGATGTAACTGTGACTATTCAATGTTTGCGGCTGTGTGCGGCGTCCAACGTGTAATATACCTAATCATATCGTAACAATAAAACTCCGGAAGAAGTTTTAATGGATTTAAAATCCTAATGCCCCGGTGCTACCACAAAGAGAGCCAGCTAAACTTAGGTACGCGGTGCAAGAAGGTGCTCTACTCTTTCTTAGGTACGTGGTGCAAGAAGGTGCTCTAGTCTTGCAGTTCATGTAACTTGGCATGGGGTTACTTGCCTGTTATTGGGTTATTTTTCAAAAGTTTTTATATGATACAATTAAACGGATTCAGCAATTTTTTTAGAGTTAAATGTGGCACAGTTGTGACAGAAATATATAGGCCACTATGCTAAATCGAAGTTAGACACAACGAGTCCATGTTATTGCTGAAATTTTATAACATTGCTGATATTTTGCAATAACCCAACACAAAGAATGCCAAACTTAACACGGTTAGCGATTTTCTTTGGCAAAATAATACTTATAAAAAAGTAATAGATGCATCTTGAATTGAAAATTAAATGAGACTGAGTGAACTACTTTTCTCAATTTGATATGCTGACAACTGATGGGGCGCCGCCCCTGACCTCACAAACTTTCAAAATCATAAGTCTTATTACGAGGCGCAATGTGTATTCTTTCCGCGGGTTCACCCTATACACTCTTCAACTGCAGCGGTAAATTTCTTCATAGACAAAACCGCTGCCAATTATCTCCTCTTATTATGGTATATCAGTTTCACCCTCAACGTAAACGCGGGACTATCATGGCCATCAAGTTTGCTTCGCGCACAATCACACTACAGTCGACTCAAACACGAGCGAGCTGTTCGACGTCAGCATAGAAAAAGTATAAAAGAAAAATTAACTCGCGCTGACAAAAAATCTAAAAAGACAGCCAAGAGTTATCTTCCCGTGGTGAACTCGGACTGCACTGGGCTACAAGACGCTGTCAGGGTCATTTTCTTGTCGGGGGTGCGGATATCATTCTCCATCGGGAGGGTCCGACAACTTCTTTAACCCTATAATTGTGACAGAACGATCAGTCTCTCTCTCGTCAAAGTTCGGTACTAAGCATTTTTTGACAGTCTTCTGTGTACTACCACTATCCTCCCGAGCATCTAGGAAACGACCATCCTCCCCTCTCCCCACACACCTCGTGCAACAGGCATGATTGAGATGTTAGAGGGTTAGCCCCGGTGTTATGTCACTCAGTGCCACATCAGCTCGTGCTGTGACTAGCATCACTCATGGCTAGTAGCATTTGCCTTTAACTTTAACTTTTTTTAACGAGGCACGCTGATGCGCAGCAGTTGGGTCTAGATGGAGTCAACGTTAGTTGTTTTAACCGCGTCTTTAGAGGTTTTCATGGTCGCCAATCAATGCGGGGCACATTTTAGTTAATTTTTCGGAAGACTTAAATTGAGGTAGCATAGATAACGGGCAACTAACATTATTCTAAGTTTTGATTATCAACTAATTGCTCTGCCGCTAATGTCAGCTTTGATTATAGCCTTCAATGAAGGAACACCAATTAAAGGAGTAAATGGACGTGTCGGTGTAGCATTTAGTGTGCCACTGACTTTAATACCCCATGAAAGGAACGAATCCACCTACACAAATTCCTTATAAGGACGACCCTACTTCCATAAGTATACGAATAGAGGACTCTAGCTTTGGAAATTACACTAGTGAAGGTTTGAACTAGGGGCTCGATTGTCGAGTGTCATGCGGGCTTACCTGAAATACCGATGGTCATCGGTTCGAATATTTTAAGGCAGGGATTCGCTACCGGAGTCAAAGATGTCCCCGAGCTCCGAATGGGTACATGAAACAGTCGGCATCCTTCCGTCTCGCAAGACGGTGGTGCATCAACGTTGGCCTGTGGTGCATTTCCTCTTATGGCTGTGCAAACTTATCCTTGAATGACAGTCTTTACAACAGTTTTTTTCGCACGAATTATGTGCTTCCCAATGTTTTGGCCTTTCTCCTAGCTCTTCTGTCTGTAGAATCCTCCATCATTCGCTAATCGGCTACTATGACACCTTCTTTACAAATGTGCGTCACGTAGATTGGTCTTCTGTTTTACACTCCCAGTCGCTTGTACGTATTCTGGCTGCTTTCATGTCCCTTTGCCAGACTCCCTTAAAATGCAGACGGCGGCGACCTATCTTCCCCTTTTCCGATGCCAGTTCTATATATTGAGGGTCCTTGGGGATGTGGCAAGGGCTCATTCTTTTTACATGTCCCAGCCATCTCAGGCGTCTTTACTCTGGATTAAGAACATGCTTTGGATATTGGAACGCACCAGGACCTCACTATTTGAAACTTTATCCTGCCATTTAATGCCAAGGATGAGGCGCAGGTACCTCAACTGGAAGCTATTTAGTTTGCGCAAATAGGATGTAGAAGAGGTCCTTGCCTCGTTCTCGTTTACCAGCATACTGATGACGCAGGCTCGATGGACACACAGCTTGGTTTTCTCATAAAGCTTGGTATTTTCCAAGATCCGCTTATTGATTTTAGCCACTGTGGCAATGTGTTGGAGACTTAGGACCCCAAGTATGTGAAGCTGTCCACAACCTCCTATTTTTCAATATTGATATTGATGGTAGGAGGAGAACTTGTGGCTTGTGCCATGATGCTTGTCTTTTTTCAAGCGATTTGCAGGTAAAATTCTTTTAAGGTGTTGGAGAAGCTTGACACGAGTTTCAAACCAGTTTCTCTGTGTGCTGTCAGTGCCGCATCATCCGCAAAGAGTAGCTTACGAATTAGAACATCTCGTTGTTTTGGTTTTTGCTCGGAGGCGTGCAGTGTTGAAAAGTGCTCCATCAGCTCTGGTGTGTAACCAGATTCCAACACAGCTGTAATTGAATGCGTATCCAAGAAGTACAGAGAAGAATATTGCGAACAGTGTTGGTGCGAATACACAACCTTGTTTAACTCCGCAGGTGACTGGAAAGGCTTCTGACTTAGCTTCATCAAACTGCAATGTGTCCTGCATATTTTCATGAAACTGTCTGATAATTGCAAGTGGGTTTGTGGGACAGCCAATTTTTCCAGAGTTTGTAAGAGCCCATTGCGACTGACTAAATCAAAGACTTTTGTAAGATCCAAAAAGACAACGTATAGTTGCATCTGCTGCTCTCTGGATTTCTCCTGGAGCTGTCGTATGGAGAACACCATGCCAATGGTAGACCGACCGCACTGAGATTCGGGCGGCTAAAATATGTAATCGCGTTAGTATGACACGGCAAGGGCCTTTCCTACAATGCAGATAAACAGCAATGAAAAAAGTAAGCGGCTGGGCATAGCATCTGTCTAGACGTCTGTTCAGATAAGACTCTAACTATACATAATACACGCGAAAGATCCTTATTTCAACACTTATGAATAGGGAATTTCCGACTTTAACTACACCAGCTAACTTGGAGGTAGACTAAGTGATTTTACAACAGCCAACTTCGAGGTAAGTGATAGTGCAACAGCTAACTTCGAGGTAAGTGATAGTGCGATAGCCAACTTGGAGGTAAGTGATAGCCCAAAAGCCAGCTTGTAAGACAAAGTTGAAAGCATCACATTATATCAGTAACAAGAATTTTTATTTCGAGGAGATGGCGTAGAATTTAGGAGATTTTCTTACTGAAGTTGGTTGAGTTCACGTTAAACTCACGACAATATCTTGTCAGTCCATGCCAACGGCCCTGGATCAGGTAAGGTGACCTGCCCGGCTGCCGTAATTTGTACACAGGTATTCAGGCGCGCATCTCGCCAGCCCTGTCTACCGACATGCCAGGACGTCTTGAGCATTACCAGGAATGTCGACAAGAAATCGGAATCCCCTTTATCTGTTAGCGGGAACGATTCGTTATCGAATATTTAGACCGATGTCAGTTGGTTTTGTTTTTGGTTTGTTTTGTTTTCAGCCACAAGGCGTGGGGTCTGCAGGGGATTTGTTGGTGAAAGTTCATATGGCGGTCAAGTTCAACAGTCCTCACTTCATGTGTTTTTAGTGTCATCAGTCTGTGTGTAAAAGAGAGAGAGAGGGGGGGAGGGGGAGAGAGTGTGGCAGCTTTGTGACAGAAGAAGTAAGGTCTTTTTGACAAATTGTATGTGGACTGTGCAGAAAAGTGGCCAACGCTCCCATAATTATCGATGCTAACTACTATCATGACTGCATCACACTTCCCATTACTCAGAAAGGTGGTGGTGGTATTTCGAACTACTGGTACATTAGACTTATCCATTATTTATTTTAAATTGATGTTATAGCTTGTATTTCTTAATGTGTTGCAAGGAAACAGCTGTAAAAATCACAGTATCGGAAAGTCCCGGAGGCCTAAAGTTTCTCTGACGGAATATCTCGAAGTACAAAACGCTTCGGTCTCAGAAAAGATCCGTGGTGCGTATTCTGTTAAACAGCCTTTCCTGTCGCACAATAAGGTGTGCATTATATTGATAAAACTTTTTACAAATATATTCATGATCGGTGCGCATTTTTTTAAACACGTTTTATAAGAAATAAATAGAATTTTGTATTTTCGGATTCTTTTGCCCTGCGTATTATAATGAAAATCCTTATAGTTATTTCTGGTAAATAAAGGATATATAGTAAAAAAAAAACGTTGGGTTTTTTACGGGTTTTTTTTTTTAATTTTTAAACCCAGAAAGAGAGAATCTTTTCTTATGTTTAAGAACCGTGAAAATATCGTATGCTTATGTTCGTTAAACGGATTAGTAAATAATTATGTTAAATTAAAAAGTAATATAGCAGCTTTTTAAACAAAAAATAAATACCGTACTTAAGTCGGTAAACGGACAGAATGCCACACACAGGTTTTAGTAACTGTGAAAATTCCCTAGCGATCGCTGTGTTAGCTGTTAGACCATCACTTGGAGCGTTGTGAAAGGTCCATAGGTAAACTGTCAAGAGTACAAGACCGCCCCGAGGAACGTGTACGGGCACCAAGCTTTCAAAGGTCACGTGCTTTCATGTTTTTCCCCTTGTTCTCAAGCAGCGAATGCTGAAAGAGGTAAGATAAATACCCTCGGCTCCGTTTACACAGCAGAGAGGTTTACAACAATTGGAATTCATTGTGCTCTTCCTTTCAAATGAGGATTGGAGGATGAATATTCAGGAGTTTCGTCTCTGAATCAAACGTATCATAAACGAGAGAAGCATCGGTGACTTAGGAAGGGACATAGAGTACGGCAAGCCTTTGGAGGAGGGGGTGGGGGCGAGATTTTATATATGACTGGGCTGACCTAAAATAAACGGCGATTGTTTTTTGTTGAGTGGTGCCAAAAATCTTAACCCTCCCCCGGGTGGCTATAACCTTAGCGACGCCGCTGATCAGTATACTCCGAAACTAATTCGTTCTATGGTTTAAAGATTATCTTTCGTGGAGTTTCATTTGTGTTGAAGTTGCTCTCATCATTTTTATTTTAACAAAGGTCTTTTCCCCTGGTATACACACATCCTGCTAAAAGGGATGAAAGGAATCTAAGTTTTCATTGCTAGAGCCATTACACATATAAACTTGGGTTGGCTACCGAAGCAACGGAATCATTTTAAACACCTGTGATAACGGCGGAATGGCCAGGTATTTTTGAAATCTTTCGGAATGTGTATTTTGATAACTGTCTGTTTAAAGATTGCACCGGTGGAATTTTCGAGGCTGAATCCAACCATTCATGTCAAATATTTTCTGGCGCATAGCTTGAAATTTTAAGACGCCTCTATTTAAGATTTTTAGCGCATTTTCGAGATGTCGAAATCGCTATTGCCCCCGTTTTGTCCGTCTGTCTGTCATCACCATGATCACAGGATCCATAAGTCCTAGATCCATGATGTATATATGTTTTTTGTATGTCCTGACCTGCCATTGGTGCATCAACACTCAGTTACTCGATCCGTTAAAAAAACCCGTTAAAACTACCAAAAAACTTTGCGAATCGAGAGGTAACACTGGCACAAGGAACGGGCGCCATTGCCGGAAGTCGAATACATAGTTTTTCAAGCATTCAAGAGTGGTGTGAAATCGTGCAAAAGAATTAATTAGTGTTTTTTTTAGTTGACGTCATTAAAATATGTGTAAAAGTTTAGAGAGTTTTACTTCATCATTTGTGGTGACTTGTAGTTATATTAAAGAGAAAATAAAAAATTTTAAAATGTAAAGAAATGACTTTTAAATTAAAAAAATGTCAGGTATATTCATTACACAAGAAAATTCATAAAAATATGTCTAAAATCTAAACACAATTACTGATAACTACATAATGCTGATATCTAACATAAGTACTGATACATAATACGAAAATGCGCTAACACGTCCTGAGTTCTAATAGGGACCAGGCTTAACATGATTTTTTTTAAAAAGTTATTCATTTTAAATATTATTTTTATACACTTTTTCCTAATACTATTTAAAAATATAATGACAATTTTTTTTTAAAAAAAACGAAACATTTCCATAATGTAAGAGATTGTCATTAGTTAAACACATCTATAATTTTTTTTACAGTTTAACTCTAAAGCAAGTAGGGGTGTACCGCATTTCGGCTCTGGCTACGACAAATCGTGATCCGACAATTTTTATAAATCTGTCTCCAGCTACGGCTCCGGCAGAGTTTCCCTTCCTAAATCCGGCCAAACCCGGCTGGCCTGTAGAGCCATAAAAGTATATATTTAATGGTTCCTGCTAACGGATATCGGTAATCTGCCGGATTTCAATTCATAAATCTGGCCAGAGCCGGATTTAACAAAATTTAAATCCGGCACATCCCTCAAAGCAAGCAGGCGTTTGTCATCATAGATTGGATTATTTATGAACACACAATGACAACATTTCAATTAGCTTCAAAGGTTAAAAGGTTTAACTTTACCTGTTTCTATTGGTTTCCCCCTTCGCCTGAACCGTAAGAGTAGTGTTTGAGTTACGTCACTTATCAAAGTAGCTGCTGAAAAGTGATGAAAGACTCCTTGGTGGTCTTTATTAAGGGTGGAGGGTGGGGGATATATCTATTGTCCTAGTAGTTAACAAGAAATGTATTATTAGTGGTCTAATAAAATTGATACGCCAATATTTCAACTCAGATTTTTCAACAACTTTTAAACAAGGGCGTGGTAACGAACTATTAAAACAAAATTGTCGCTAGATAGAAGCTACAACAAAACTGTCGCTAGGTAGAAGATACGACAAAATTGTCGCTAGATAGAAGCTACAACAAAATTGTCGCTAGATAGAAGCTACAACAAAATTGTCGCTAGATAGATAGAAGCTACAACAAAATTGTCGCTAGATAGAAGCTACAACAAAATTGTCGCTAGATAGAAGCTACAACAAAATTGTCGCTAGATAGGTGCTACAACAAAATTGTCGCTAGATAGAAGCTACAACAAAATTGTCGCTAGATAGAAGCTACAACAAAATTGTCGCTAGATAGAAGCTACAACAAAATGCATGTGAAACACCTTTCTTATTCCGTATGCAAGAACAAACACATACCAATTTTCATTCTTCCCGCCCGAAATCCGGGTGGGGTATCCGTTGTCTGAAAAAAAAACAGGAAAATCAACACCTTATTAACATTCAAAACTCTAATAAGAATGCAGGACTAAACACAAACCATATATAAGCTGAATACGCTACACACAGAATGAACAAAAAAAAATAAACATGAATTAAAAAAACACATGGACACAAACATCTCCACCAGCGGTGTCTCTAACTTCACAATTATATTTATGCAACAGGTAAAACGGCTCTTAAAGACTTTTAAAAATTATATAACGACAAGTATTTTGTAGAGAAAAGTGTACATCAGAGTCCATCTATCTAATAGATGAGAATTATGACCTGCCATCATGTGGTGGGTAAACATGAGTTCTTAATAATCTCAAACTAAATTTAGATTTGTTTCGTGTGATCAGTTCTGTTTTTCCAATAACTTTGCTCTCAGATGCCAGATTATTTTTAATATCAATCCTCACCTACCCTCCCCCTTTCCCCACCCCAAGCTAACCGCCAATGATAGAAATAGTGGAGCAGAGAGTTGTCTGCCCTTCCCCGAAGATATCAAATTAAAAATAAGTGGTAGAAAATTTAATGAAACGTAATCAAAGAGTCGACAGATTTTGAGTCGGTTGGAGATGGAGGTGTTAACACAAATTAAACACCCAGGGATCTTCTTAGCTTTAATGAACACTCGATTTGCCAAAAGATTTTTTTTTTAATCTACAGATAAGTCTGTGTGGCATGTGATGAAGATTTACTGTTGATGTACGGGAATTGTGTATGTTCATTTGACTTGAACGTCCTGCTTCCCATAGATCATACAACTAATGCTTTCTTTTATAAAACTACCAATGCCAACAATAGCTTATCGTTGAATATATTTTTAAAAATATACAATTGGCTCTTCTTAAATATTTAAATCTTTAAACAATGTCCATTTGCTATTTAGCTTGCACTTTATATTCATATGTATGTGTACACATAGTGGAACCTCAAGTTGAGAATTCTTCAAGACACGAAAAATCCAACACAACACTGGAAATCACGTGATGTCATTCAACGCGCTACAAACAGTGCTGCTCTCGTACAGTCAAATCTCTCATAACGAGAGTTATTGGATCCAGAGTTTTACTCGTTAAGAGAGAAACGCTGAATATACGAAACAATATTTCCCATACAAAATCAATGTAAATTGTTCAAAGATATTTTTCAATATTTATCCAAATATAAATATTTTATGAATTGCTAAATAGTGATGCAACTAAAATACAATTTCGATTTGAAACCAAATTCCTTTTTAATTAGAAAACTGTCCCAAAGGTATTCGTTTTAGCCGACGCTTAAAAATTTGTCGAAAATGTTTCGAAGATATTCTTGACACTCCATTTGTAGCATCAATCTCCTTAATTGTTCTTGAGAATTGTGCAGATTGTTGACGTGCACATTTTGTACGTGCAGATTGTTCACGTGCAGATTGTTCACGTGCAGATTGTTCACGTGCAGATTGTTCACGTGCAGATTGTTCACGTGCAGGTTGTTCATGATTGCCGATTGTAGTTGTGGCGCGCGTGATTTGCCACAATGTTCTCGCTTTTCAAAGTTTTTTCGTTTCATTTTAACAGTTATTATGTTGTTTTTTTCTCGTATGATCGTCTTCCTGACCGAGTGCTACCACAGAATGATACATCAGGACGGAAGTGCCGGATCACAAATGAATTTCCCTGATAAGGGACTTTCCCTTTCTGCTTCGCTCGTTTCGCGAATCTTCGCTCGTTAAAGGACCAACTTTTTCAAAAATACAATTAGCTCGTTATACGAAAAAAAACTCGTTGTGAGAGGTGCTCATAATGACACGTTTGGCTGTTTTTGTCAGTTCAAGCCCTGGTACTGTGTCGCAGATGTATGTTTATTGCATGTCACATACGATTTCTTTACAGTGTAGTTTGTTTGTGTTGATGTACTAAACTCGTAAATATGTTATAAGCTTTTTATATCATCGCATTTTTATGGTAAAACTTCAAATAAATTAATAGACTCTACCTGCTACCTAGCACAGAAGCAAGGAGAGAAAAAAATGAAAGGGGAAACAAAAAAATAAAAATCTCAAAACCAAAAGTAAAGAGAAAATAATTCTTAAATGTAAGTGTCATGTTACGTATGTTTTACTTAGAAATGTACTAAATGTAAGAGTTAATTTTGTTTCTTCAAAATTATTCATGTAAATGTTGTACATAACGCATTATTTCCATGAAGTTGAGTGTCTCTTTTGTAACGTTGTAATATTCTTTGCAATCTCTCCTACCACCTTCTCCAATACTGCGCCACGTATCCTTTTTAAAGGGTAAGGACTCACATTTGTACACCTATTATTTTCCATTGATTTTATTTGATTTCATTGTTTTATAATTATGCATTTGGCTCATAAAGTGTACTGTTGATGATTCAAGAATCCTACTGTTTTCCCAGAGTTTTCCCTTATATTTTTTACTTTTTTTGTGTTGTTTCTGTTGGGCTTGGCACTGATTAAGTATTTTTCATGTAAAACTTAGTTCGAGAAACGAAGGATCAAAGATACGAGAGCCACAGAGGAACGGACTAATTTCGTATCTCGAGGTACCACTTTGTATACCTGTATACAAAAAAAACTTTACATTTTTAATCCCTCTATAGATAAAATATAGTTTGGCCATTGTGTCAAAAAACTAACCTCAGACTCAGATACAAAGTTAGTATTCTGAGACTAACAACATAAAAATTACTCTATAATGAGTGAATGATTTCACTGTTACCCCCCACCCCTAATTTAGTCAAAGTAGAAGATCATTTTGGTCAAATAATGACACCCACCTGACTTTCACCAAGAACAATAATTGTTTTGGTAGACCAGCGTTACATAACGCTTTCTTAATATAATGCATTCGATTATTTTTAAGAATGAAGAACAAAATGTAATTCTTTATTCTGTGCATTAATATTATTATTTAAGTTCATTCGTTCCACAATTAATTTTATTATTTTTCAATTTCTCATTGCCTGAATCTACACCTTATTCTGCTGTAACCAACTGCATCCGATTATTATTCGTCAGCTCAGATGCCGAATCTATTTGTGTCTCAAAATCAGATGGGTTGATACAGATAGACCATAAGTAATCGATGTTTTTCTTTCAAAGCTTCTCTTTACGGTTTTGATAGAAAAAAAATAGTCCTGACGTATTTATCAAACAAAACCCAGCTGTCTTATTCCCTCACAAGAAGTGTGCTGCGGCAAATAAAAATAAACCCACCCCTCAAAAAAATCCCTAGCAGCTTCTGGCCCGTCCGTATATCTATGTGCATGAGCGCCCCTCATTGAGGCAGACATCGATGCCAAACACCGTGGTGGAGCACATACATCATAGAGAAATCATCTAAAAATAAACATCTCCGCCGATTACTTCATAAATATTTACCAATCTCTAGCGCGCTTAACTCGGTGTTTTGCTTTGTTGGTGTCATTACTGCTTCGGGAAGCGCCATCTCGCGGCCAACAATTCCCTGAAATTGGGTGGCGAAAGAGGCGGGCGGCAAGCGTCTGTTTTTTGTTTTATTTTTTTATGTTTTATTTTAAAAAGATGTGGGAATAAGGGATGAGGGCAATTCGTTGTGTAAAACTTGTTTGAATAATTCAGGAGTAAGAAAGCGTGTCTGTAGAATCTATGTGTGTGTGACTAGATAAAAAAGATGACGGGCAAACAAGAAACTGAACGTACACGATAAAGTTGTAGCTTTGTGCAGAAATCGGGAAACCCCGCACTGATGCGCAAGCATGTCAAGGAACTTAAACTTTACTTTTTTTTTAATCAAGTATTTCTGAATGTTGAATACACGTGCAGCAAATTTAGATATTTAAAAAAACAAAAAAACAAATTGGAGCTAGTGATTGTCCCCATTCAAACTCGTCTACTTTCAAAAGTACCCCCCCCCCCACACACACACACACACACCAAAAGAACACACACAATTTTTTTTACTGAAATGACAGCCACTTTGAAGACATCAAATTGTTCCGCACGCGTTCAGATGTCTGTTTGACACCGAAGCTTGCCAACAAGTTTCAAGTCTACCAAACGAAATGGCAGTTAAGTTACTTTGACTGCTATGAGTCATTTCATTCATTTTGATTATATCGCTACAAACTTTACAAAGTGAGCTTATCTTAAAGGGTGTCTACTTTTTTTCTTTTTTTTTTTACGAAAGTCCCTTAATTAGAAGTTTTTATAAAGGTAAAACTTATACTTTTCACAAAAGCGAACATGCACTTACCATATATTCAAAACGTTCACTAAATGGGTTATGAATAAAAAATCAAGATTAAGTTCGACATCAGGAATTCGTCATCTTACAAATTCTAGTCCCCGGAATTTTTTTTCGAAGGCAATTTGTTTTACAATGAGTTTAAAGTCGGTTTTCTACTAATATAACCATTTTGGACATTGAATTTCCACAGCAACACATGGCCTCTAGACGAAGAATCAATAACTTGCACCAGAGCAAGCTGAAATGTCTATAAAATTTATTTTTCTTTACTGCAATGCATTACTTTGAAATGTGTACAATGTAAAAGCTTTTAGAAAATAATGCGTTTATTTAATGATGCGGGTCATGTTGTTTATCAGTATACATATGTTGTAAGGGAACACTGATCGTTGTTTTTCTCACATATGTTGTAAGGTAACACTGATCGTTGTTTGTCTCACATATGTTGTAAGGTAACACTGATTGTTGTTTGTCTCACATATATTGTAAGGTAACACTGATTGTTGTTTGTCTCACATATGTTGTAAGGTAACACTGATCGTTGTTTGTCTCACATACGTTGTAAGGTAACACTGATCGTTGTTTGTCTCACATATGTTGTAACACTGATCGTTGTTTGTCTCACATATGTTGTAACACTGATCGTTGTTTGTCTCACATATGTTGTAAGGGAACACTGATCGTTGTTTTTCTCACATATGTTGTAAGGTAACACTGATTGTTGTTTGTCTCACATATGTTGTAAGGTAACACTGATCGTTGTTTGTCTCACATATGTTGTAACACTGATCGTTGTTGGTCTCACATACGTTGTAACACTGATCGTTGTTTGTCTCACATATGTTGTAAGGTAACACTGATCGTTGTTTGTCTCACATACGTTGTAACACTGATCGTTGTTGGTCTCACATACGTTGTAACACTGATCGTTGTTTGTGACCCCCTATTCTGAAATCAGCAGACAATATTGAATTTATCTGAAGGCTTCGTGTTATTGAGACAAGCTATTATATCTTGGTGTTATTCTCAGACAAGCTATTATATCTTGGTGTTATTCTCAGACAAGCTATTATATCTTGGTGTTATTCTCAGACAAGCTATTATATCTTCAATCAGTTTCTACAATCCATCACTAAATGAACCGTCCTAATTTCCTTTAATGGCCATCTCGCTTCTGCTCCATCAAACGCCTTTCTATTCATCACCCATTTTTTTCTCATTGGATTTCTTCTCCAAGGCTTCGCAATCTCTCTCTAGTTTCTTATACTTCTACTACTATTTAACTCCCTATGCCTCTCTGTTGAGAGTTTGAACTTACATGATATACCAGCAAATATACTCTCTAAATCTTAGTTTCTTTCTCTCTCCTATAAACATTTTTAAAAATTGTTTTTTATGCTGTCTCTTTAAAAAACAAACTTTCTCTACAACCCTGTTGTTGCTTTGATATTCTCCCCTTGATCAATAAACTAAAAAAAATCACGACTAACTCTACCATATTAACTCACCAGTATCTCCAGACGTGTCCATAGGAATGATTCTCCCATGGAATTCCCATGGGAAATGCCCCATGGGATGGGATGGTATAGGAACGGCATAAATTGCCATGGGATGGGACAGAAAAATATGTCCCATGGACAAGCCTGCCTATATGTACTATATTCTTTCAGCAACATTTTGATCATATCATCTCACAATTGTCTTTAACATGTGAACACGACATGTGTATATTTTAACAGAATATGTGTTTTCCCCCATTAACAACTCCCCACCAGACATCCCCCTCCACCCCCCTACACACAACGTAAACCAGACTGTCATCACAGGATCAAACTCTCTTCTCTTAAACATCAACAAACCCACTCAACATCCCCACCTCTGTGCCATGTGACTGTTGAACGTGCCGCCTGCAACCAAGGTAATTCGCTTTTCCATTAAAACAGGATTAGACTGAGGCAGATGTGATGAATTTTGATGGAGTCCAACTCAAGGAACCTCGAACGTAACTGTCAGCGGGGATCGGGCGAATAGACATTTCAATTTTTGGTTTTATTATCATCAATAGTTGCTGGTCGATTGAGGTTTGCTAAATATACAGCCAGTGTGATAGGCTAGTGATTTATACACAGCCAGTGTGATAGGCTAGTGATTTATACATAGCCAGTGTGATAGGCTAGTGATTTATACACAGCCAGTGTGATAGGCTAGTGATTTATACACAGCCAGTGTGATAGGCTAGTGATATATACACAGCCAGTGTGTTAGGCTAGTGATATATACACAGCCAGTGTGATAGGCTAGTGATTTATACACAGCCAGTGTGATAGGCTAGTGATTTATACACAGCCAGTGTGATAGGCTAGTCATTTATACACAGCCAGGGTGATAGGCTAGTGATTTATACACAGCCAGTGTGATAGGCTAGTGATATATACACAGCCAGTGTGATAGGCTCGTTATTTATACACGAAGACTTGGTGGGGAATAGAGATGTGTTAAAAAGGAATGTGGTGTAAGGTTATGTGTAAATATGGAATGTTTGGCAATGTGTAAATATGGATTGTGGCGTAAGGTGATGTGTAAATATGCAATGTTTGAATAAAGTGATGTTTAAATATGGAATGTGGTGTCAGGTAATGTGTAAATATGGAATTTGGTGAAAAGTAATGGGTAAATATGAAATGTGGGGTAAGTTAATGTGTAAATATGGCATGTGGAGTAAAGTGATGTGTAAATATGGAATTTTTGGATAAAGTGATGTGTAAATATGGAATGTTGGGGTTAGCGATGTTTCAACATATAATTTCGGGTTAAGTGATATGTTTAAGTAAACGAAAGTTTTTTAGTTTTCTGAAACCAAACCTTAGCCGGCTTTTTTAACCTCGTTAGGCTTGCTTGTATAAAATACCGTTATTTTAAATGACACTTTGGAATGAAATTTTATTTGAAAAATTTTGAAAAATTTACACACAATTATTATTTTTGTGAATAATAAACAAAACATTGGAGGTGAATGATACCATATGTTAAGCTTCGATATTTCAATGATGTACTCTGCAATACATTTAGAAAGTTATTTTAAATCGTACTCCATTTCCTTTTGCAAAGAGATCGACTCGTATATCTTTTTTCCTGAATCGAATACACTCCTAAAATTTTCTTCCTTGCTTACATTGCGAATAGATTATCTTTGAATGGATTTATGTGTCCTCTCCACATTTGAGGCCAGGCTTAAAATACTTCTCGTTAATACAAGGAACGAAGTTGGACAAATAGTGAAATAGAAATAGTGGCTGTTACTAAACTTTTTAACTATCAATAACTATATAATAACTGTTACAAAAACCCATATCTTCCCTCTCTTCTATCTATCTATCTATCTATCTATCTATCTATCTATCTATCTATCTATCTATCTATCTATCTATCTATCTATCTATCTATCTACCTGTCTGTCTGTCTGTATCTCTATCTCGCTCCCTATATGCCAGTATAAATCTATCTCTGTTTCATTCACCCTCAGTCTTTCTCAGTCTCTCTCTCTCTCTCTCTATTTCATTCTCTCTTTCTTTGCCCGTCTCTGTCTTCCTGTCCCTAACGTTTACAGACTGGCCATGTACCGCCTACACTCAGCATCATTGCCTGGAAGAACATTAAACTACCCTATTACATGTTTGCATACATACATAATGCATTAAACAACACCGGCTATTCACTTGTTAACTTGATCCGTCTGTTGGGTTACATATAACATAACATTTTCAACGAGTAAGTCTCTCCTGCCTCCCTGGCCTTAAAGGATTTGTCGAGTGTTGGGCCCGATGTCAAAATATTCGACAGTTTTATGGACCCGGTGTTAAGGCCAGTGCTACATCTTATGGTAAAGAATAGCTCTTAAATAGTTTATTTTTTAAAGATAATTTTTGAAGACCTCTATTTTCACTCATTTAGAAGACTGATTAAAGAATCTCCAATGTAATGTCTTATGCACGATTCCACGCTGTAACAGTTTTGTTCCGAAGCAAACAAGAAACTCAATTATTAAACATATAGAAATGAATTTTGTGAATTGTTGGATCAAGTGATTGTTGGATCACAGTAATTGTTGGATCAAAGGCATTGTTGGGTCAAAGTAATTGTTGGATCAAAGGCATTGTTGGGTCAAAGTAATTGTTGTATCAAAGTGAATGTTGTATCAAAGTGAATTGTGTATCAAAAGGATTGTTGCATCAAACTGATTGTTGGATCAAAATGATTGTTGGATCAAATAATTGTTGGATTAAAGTAATTTTAAGATCACAGTAATTGTTGGATCAAAGTAATTGTTGGATCAAAGTAATTGTTGGATCAAAGTAATTGTTGGATCACAGTAATTGTTGAATCAAAGTAATTTTGGATCACAGTAATTGTTGGATCAAAGTAATTGTTGGATCAAAGTAATTCTGGTATCAAAGTGAATGTTTGCTCAAAGTGAATTATGTATCAAAAGGATTGTTGCATCAAAGTGATTGATGAATTAATATGATTGTTGGATCAAAGTGATTGATGGGTCAAAGTTATTGTTGGATAACAGTAATTGTTGGATCATAGTGATTGTTGGATCAAAGTAATTGTTGGATTAAAGTAATTTTTGGATCACAGTAATTGTTGTATCAAAGTGATTGTTGGATCAAAGTAATTGTTGGATCAAAATAAGAACAATAAACGAAAAGATATAATCTACCTGACGTATAATTCTTCATGAAATTTTTTCTAAAAAAAAAAAAAAAACCTTTATTTTTAAGAGCAATTGTTATAATGATTTGCTTACCGTATTTAAATTCGTCTTATCTTCTTAGAATGTCTGTGAAGATTTTGGTGCATTTTATAAAAAAAATGTGAAGTGGATTTCTGTTAGGGAAAAGGACGGGGTGGGAATTTTGTAGTTTTACAGTAGTATGACATGTGGACTACTGGCGTGGTGAAATGTTCCAACGGTACGGCTGCTGCTGTAGTCGTATCCCGCCTGTTGAAATATTTCCCTGTTTGCACAGCAACAGCTGACAATTTCCCGCTGTCATCTTGCTGGCTGTGGCTGATACGTGAGGTAAAAATGTCAAATCGTCTCATTATCTCTTGTCTGAGCTTTGTGATTCGGTTCGCTAGCAGAGTACTGGGCAATTATTTCAGTTTTAACTAAATCAGCGGCCTGTCTTTACGCGGAAAGAGAAAGGCAGAACTGGGGATATGAAATATTGAAATGATGCTCTCCATCTCTTTCTCTATAACCATCCATCTCTCTCTCCGTATCTCTCTCTCTGTCTCTTTTTATCTCTTTCTATCTCTCTCTATCTCTCTCTTTCCCTATCTCTCTGTCTCTCTCTTTCTCTCTCTCTCTTTCTCTCTCTCTCTGTTTTGGATTATTGGTGAGTCATTTCTTGCAGGTTACTTTACAACACTTTTTTTCTTTCACCGTAACTCCAGTACAAATTTTTCCTGGCGATATTTCTTTCTGCATCTCCTGATAGTGAGGTAAATTTAATGACGCTGCAGCTCTTTAAATCCTCTACATTAACTTCACGCCGTTTTTCTCTTGGTTCGGACGTACGGCGGAAAAAGAAAACTAAAAAATGACCAACTTCCCGTGATACTATCGAGCTAAAAATTTGCACATGAACTTGTGTCACCTAACAATGCATTTTATCAAAATTTCAGATCGATCGAATGTACAATCATTAAATTATTACTCTTTTAGTTTAAGTCTAGATAAATGTATGATGTACGTCTGTTGTTGACCTCCACGTGTTAGCTGACCTCACTCAGACTATAGTTGACCACAATCCCACCTCCACCCCCACCCGTCCCCATTTTAGAGCATTTGGGAGTTAAGTCACTTTCAGTCTGTAAATTTTTATTTTAAATGTAATCAATACTTTTAGTTCGGTTTCACTTATATAAAGGATTTATAGTCAAAAACTTTGTTTTCACGGTTTGTTTAATTAACTTTTAAAACCATACACAGACTATTGATCTCGTCATTTGCCTACACCTAAATTGAACACTGGCAACTCTTCGCAGAAGGCCATACTATGATCTTTACTGCACTAACCGAATTCTAAAAACTTTTAAAATGCCTTCTTCCACTATTTTTCATTGTAACAAAACCTCAGCAGAAAGCCTCGAATACATCACTCCGCCGCCATTTTCCCTCATTACCTCTCGTGAAGATGACGTAGGTTTTATCACCTTCCGAATGTAACCCATCAAACTACTCCGCTTCCAAAACAGATCTTATTTATTTGTCATGAATCCACCCTCATTGAACCAATGCTACCATTTCGTTCTGTACCCCGCCATCAAGATAGCTCGTTTCCGCTTTGAGATACCTTCCTAGCGCCTGTAGTTAAGATAGATGCGACCAGATGCCGTTCATGTAAATTTACGTTTGTTTTGTTGAATATCGTCTGCGCCACACCCTTTATGGAATCCTCATTTCGGGGGTTTCTCAGGTAGAGCCGACGTGCAAGACACGGTCAGATTTACCTGCGTGACGTAAAGAATGCCACACAGCTACTCTGACAGAACACATAATGGGTTTAAAGGTGCGCTAAATGCTTGTCTACCAGCACCTGCCCCGGCAACAACCAGGCAGGCGTACCATAGCACCAACTACAGCACATAGCAGGCTGGCGTACCACAGCACCAACCACAGCACATAGCAGGTAGGCGTACCACGGCACCAACCACAGCACGTAGCAGGTAGGCGCACCACAGCACTGAACACAGAACCAACCACAGTATCGACCCACAGGCTTACCACAGCATTAACAACAGCATCAACCAGGCATGAGTACCACGGCACCAACCACAGCACATAGCAGGCAGGCGTACCGACGCACAGATCACAAGACCAACCATAGTACCAACCAGAAGGCTTACCACAGCATCAACAACAGCATCAACCACGCAGGCGTACCACAGCACATAGCAGGCAGGCGTACCGACGCACCGATCACAAGACCAACCATAGCACCAACCAGAAGGCTTACCACAGCATCAACAACAGCATCAACCACGCAGGCGTACCACAGCACCAACCACAGTGCAGAGACATATTCGTGGAACCATGGGCATACAATAAATAAAATACAGTAAGCCACCCTCTAACCATTTATTCTTGCACCCATCAATTAGCTACCCTATTAACCTATAAGCTATCATTCTTGCACCCATCAAATTAGCTTCCTTATTACCCTCTAAGCGCTTATCATTGCAACCATCAATAAGCTCCCTTAGCACTCTCATATCACAAATTTAGCATAAACCAATTAGCTCTAATATAATCAATTCTAGCACCTACCAGTTATACCACTAGCACCCTCCAAGCATATATTCTAGCACTTATCAGTTATACCACTAACACCCTCCAAGCATCTATTCTAGCACCTATCAGTTATACCACTAACACCCTCAAAGCATCTATTCTAGCACCTATCAGTTATACCACTAACACCCTCCAAGCATCTATTCTAGCACCTATCAGTTATACCACTAGCATCCTCCAAACATCTATTCTAGCACCTATCAGTTATACCACTAACACCCTCCGAGCATCTATTCTAGCACCTATCAGTTATACCACTAGCACCCTCCAAGCATCTATTCTAGTACTTACCAGTTATACCACTAGCACCCTCCAAGCATCTATTCCAGCACCTACCAGTTATACCACTAACACCTTCCAAGCATCTATTCTAGCAACTATAGCTACTCACCCTCTTACCCGCCTGACACCCATCTTAGCACAGGCTAAAATGGACCTCTTACAGCCATGGAACCCACCACACATCGCCTACAACAAATACCCTCTTATTATTTATATTTAGGTTTTTAAATCGCTTATCGGCAAAGAGTGTGTTTACTCGGCGGTTCTCGGGCGTTTGGAACAGTGTCTAAAACAAAATTTACACACAGATATTTAAAAACGTTGAAACAAATAGTCTTTTTCTTTTCTTTTTTCCTTAAAATTTTTATTAAAAATATCTGTTCATTTGTCTCATTATAGATTTTTATAATCTGCACACGAAATTTGCGTTATTGTTGTTTTTTTTCTTTTCCTTTTGTTATTCTGATTTTGTGGGTATTCCAAGCACAATTAAGGTGTTGTGTTGAAAATACTGCAATAATTGGCACGCGTACATTTTGAGTAACTGTGCCCATACCAAGAATAGGCTAGGGGTCGTCCATAAAGTACGTCACGCTATTTTTGACCATTTTTACTCCCCCCTCCCCCTATTACAAACTGTCACACTTTCTTACACCGCCCTCTGGAGCGTGACGTACTTTATGGACATATCATCAAATAATGTTTGAAAGAGTTGCTGTTGAGACACCTCACCTCGCTAATTGTAATACTGACCCTACAGGGATGTTCATAATATGGCGGAAATATGTTAATACAAATATTATATCTAAATGTATCTTTTGTAGGACAAATTCATTTTAAAAAATTAATAAAAGATACGGGTCAATACGTGAATGAAGGCATATTGAGAATGGTTGATCTTATCAGCTAATATTTAATTCTTCGTTAATTTAAGACAGCTTATTGTACTTACAAATAAAAAACTATTTCGTAATTTTATTAAGCTAATAATTTTGAGAACATAGTGATTTGACTGTATTTATGCCTCAAAACTTTGTTTCACTAAAATGTAATCTAAAAAAAGAACATTACGAAATGAGCTATGACGTTTTCCAGTTTTAGAAAGGAAGAACCCTATAGAAGCAGCAATAAAGCGCTATCTGTTGATCTGCTCTATGACAAGGTTTTCACATGATACACAAATGAAAGTGTTCATAAGTTGTAAGTAAGAGAGGATTTTTTTCTCTTAAGTGAAAGGCATTAGGAAATATTAAATGAGAATCCTTGCTCTCGACACCGTATACATATCTAGAAAGCACTCGACTTCAAGTGAGATAGCGTTCAGTTGAAGAAAAAGAAAAGGAAACAGAGAGGGGGATAACTGCACCAAGAGAAAAAGGGTTTTTCATGGCGGTTTGTTTATTTTTAAAAAGAAAACTCTAATGTTAGCTGTTGTCGCTAATGGCTCCTAAGTCACTGTTTGGAACGCCGCCTGGCGGGGAAATCCTCTGGTATTGTGAGTTGTCGGTCGTGGTCCAAATGTTTATTGTTGTGCTCCATGAGGTCGGCTGCACGTGCTGTTGGGTATGAGCTGTGTGAGCTGTGGGGTATGAGCTGCGCGTGCTGTGGGGTATGTGCTTCAAGGCTTCACGACACTGAACTTCATGTCAGTAAGTTGGTGCGTGACTTTAGGTATAGAAGGTTGCAACGTTTCTAACGTAAGGTCACTTCCTAATAATCTCTTTTGTTAACATAAACTTACGACGTATAAATTCGATAATTAGTGAAAAAAATGTTGTGCAATTTTTTATTAGCAGAATCTTGCGGTCTTTTTTTTTTTTTTTGAAACGAAATTTTAAGAAAACTCTGGCTTCAATTTTATTTTTGTTAATATGTTAATTAGAAATATTTGTTGTGTAATTACTTAAGGTCTAATTTATTTGTAAAAAAAATAAAGTTTAGATGGCTAATTTATTTCTTGATGTTAATATTTAACCGAACGAACTTGAGGATCCAATGTCACAAAACAAGTTTGGTGATTAGATATTTGATCAAAACGAGGGTAACAATCGTTTAAATGTTTGTCACTGATACGTTTCGACCACCAGCTCTTCAAAGTCATTGTCCTTTTAATATTTATATTTAAAATCAACTTTATTTTTTTTTATAATTTATGTTTGGTCGATGGGAGGGAGGGGTTGTGTTGATGATATTTGACGTCTCTTGGAGAAAATAGGATATATCCGAGATAATATTGTGGAGAAAATAGGATATTTATTAATATCCGGGATAATATTGTGGAGAAAATAGTATATTAAATTAATTTCCGGTATAATATTGTGGAGGAAATAGGATATATCAGGGATGTTATTGTGGATTAAATAGGATATATCAGCTCGAACTGAATGATAATAAGACAGAAGCACTGCTTTTCTGTAACAATAAATCACGCAGTACTTTGACTCTTCCGAATTCTATTCAGGTGGCTAGTTCGGATATACTGTTCAAAACATCGACTATGAATCTCGGCTAAATTATTTCTGACAACAGGTCTACCAACAACTTCATCAATCACATCTGTCGCTCTGCCTATACTACCATTCGTCAGATCAGTTCAATCCGTCATTTCTTAACAGCTAGTGCAACAAAAACTCTAGTCTGCGCTCTTGTTCTAGCTCGTATTGATTACTGCAATTCTCTTCTGTCAGGTGCGCCAAAGCAATGCATTGAAAAACTACAGAGAGTTTAAAAATTCAGTACCAGATAAGTTCAAAAAAAAAAAAAAAAAAAAAAAACATGACCATATTACTCCGCTACTTTACTCACTTCATTGGCTATCATACGAGCCCGAATTGATTACAAACTGGCCGTTCTGTGTCACAACTTCTTTTCTGGCTCGTGCCCTTCATATCTTACTGAACTTTTGTCGGTCTACTCACCAAGTCGTCAGCTACGCTCTTATGCAGATACACGCATTCTCTGTGTTCTTAGACACGAACTAAAACATTTGGCGAAAGGTCATTCTCATTTTGTGCAGCCAAACAATGGAATTCTCAACCATTACATATTCGTAGTATTTCAACTACTAAGTCCTTTTAGAATGCACTTAAGACACATATTTTCAAAATTTATTTTCAAAATTAATGAAACATTTCTTTTAATGATTAGCGTAGCTGATGTATAACGTATTGTCATTTATGTAGTTAGTATGATATGAATGTTAATTTAATTAATAAATATGTTATCTCCATGTAAAGCGCTGTGAGCCCGGCTCCCTGAAGGGATACAGCGCTATATAAATTATCATTTTTTATTATTATTATTATTATTATTATTATTACTATTATTATTATTATTATTATTATTATTATTATTATTATTATTTTGTTATTGTGGAAATTTAAAAAATGCACAAAAAAAACAAAGTTTATGACCATAAATCCTTTATGTACGAGACATAACTAAAAGTATGTTCATTATAATACGCATTTCACGTCAATCCTAAAGTTCAACATTTTAGTTATGTCTCATATAAGTACTACAGTCTGCCTGCTAAATTAAAATTACAGCTCGATTAGATCGCTGAAAAATTGTTGTAAAAACATGTCTAACAAAGTGAGTAACGCGAGACAGATTAGCAATTACAGATCGGGAATATATTTTACAAAATTATTTATCGTCAGTATAATACGCACCGCACCGCGCAGCAGGAAAGTATTATTAGAAATGTCGTTCAATATAATGCGCACCGCAACACTCTAACACAAAAATTAATTTGCTACATAGAGATAATTGTAGATAATTTAAGAACTCATTAATTTGATTACAATACATTCGATCGATCTGGAATTTCGATAGATCATTTCTATCATCAGCCTGCAAAATTTCAGCTCTCTTGCTTACGAGTGAGTGGGTTAAGAATCGATCCAAAGTTTTTTCTGCAAGCAAGTAGACGCTACAAGTTAATATAAAATATTTAAAAATGGGAGATACCCGTATAGTAATTTGTGGACACAAAGCTAATAGCAATGTATGAACATGTTACATACTAGTTGCTTGTGAATCAAGGAAAGAACCTCACAGCTCAAGACGAATCGCGTGGTGTGTGTTCTCAGTGAATTTCTGGAAGTCAAGTCTAGACATAACGTAGGTAGTAACCGAGAAATGTTGGGTTTTCATTATGCAAGATCCCCCCTCCTTGTCTTCACCCTGCCC
>MUZC01000569.1:135997-149396 GCA_002072015.1 Radix auricularia | reverse complement strand
TCCATTTCTGTGGTTATTGTTAGCTAAGCCGGTTGGTGCATCCATTTCTGTGGTTATTGTTAGCTAAGCCGGTTGGTGCATCCATTTCTGTGGTTATTGTTAGCTAAGTCGGTTGGTGCATCCATTTCTGTGGTTATTGTTAGCTAAGCCGGTTGGTGCATCCATTTCTGTGGTTATTTATATTTTCCTCCTTGATACGGCTTTCAGGTGACTTGGCAAGAGCGATACGTAATGTGACCAGATGTCCTGATTCCAGACTTCATGTCCAGCTAAAGTCACCAGACTTCATGTCCTTCTAAAGTGACCAGACTTCATTTCCCACTAAAGTGATTAGACTTCATGTCCCACAAAAGTGACCAGACTTCATGTCTTGCTTAAGTGACCAGACGTCCCGATTTTTTGCTCCAGAAACTTTTGGAAGGGGGACTCCCGGTTCCCATCCCGCTTCACCCCATGGAAAATATGGTCACCTTAATCTAAGTGAGAACAGCAATAAAATAGTAAAATATAATATAAATTACTAAAACAATGTGTAAATTTCCACATATTTTTAAATTAGTAGCAACATGTCCTTTTTCAGTACTTAGTATTAAATTTTTTTTTCTTAAAGATAGTTAACAATATGCAAATTGCTTTTCAGAAAGAAAATACTACATCCAACAGCACTGGCTGTCATTTAGATGATGACAGCATGTTCCTATTTGATAACAAGTCACTCTACTAAATTATCGGAGCAAGAGATTTTTTAAAATTAATTACATTATTTATAAAGAAAAAAATTCCTTACTACTATTCTTACTCATTTTTGTCCCTCTTTCTTATATTACATATCTAAGAGACTTTAATAAATTTTAGCTACAATACTACCACAAGACTGGTAAAATAAATTAAACTATTTTTAAGTCATGGAACATCAAGAGATCATTTTAGTAGTTACCATGACTAGAAACTAGTTACCAACCATATTAAATTTATATCAATTAATGTTTTTTCTCCAATTTGTAGTGAATTAATTAGACCAAATAAAAGATGAATATCTAATAAATAAGCATTTTAACAAAAACTAAGCAGTTTGAAAGAAAAAACTGTAATCAATAATTTAAAGTATTGTTGAAAAATTTGCAGATTTCAAAATGATTTTTTTGCTGTTTATAAAAGTTATAACTAATAATTAAATTTACACAATACTTGTTCACCTGTAAATTCTGTATACATGTTAAATATTTTTATATAATATTTAAATAGATATACATAATCATAATTACTTAAATTGAGCATCTTTATCTATACACAAATGCAGTTGTAAAATGTATTCAATAATAAAGTTATGTGTCTTTCATTTAAATAATAATATCATGCATTTTTTTTTTCAAATAAATATAATATGTTTTTTTTTATAAGTTATATGAATACATCTTAAGATTAAATTTTAATGTTTGTTGTGTTTTTATTACATATAATATTTTTATAAGTAAATAAAATGAATAATGATTAAGCCATGTTGCCTTAAACTGTAATAAATTGCTATTTGTTATTTAAATTATTAAATAATACATTTCTTTTTTGTTGTTTTTTTTGTTTAATGAAATATTTATATTCAGTTCTGTTTATATCATTCATATCAAATAAAATTTTAAGTGCATATGAATCATTTTGGTCACAGTATTTTTCAATAGATGTGTATAATACTAGTACAATAACACATGAATTTCAGTTTTATAGAATTAGTAATTAGGACAGTTACATTATCTTACAGATTTAGTTAAATTTAAAAAAAACATTTTTAAAATTCTTTTTTTTTTCAAGCGATAGTTAACAGTTATATATCTAATACTAATAGTAGTAGAAGTTTGCTTTTTATATTTTCTTTTCCTATTTAGGTTTTAAAAAGTGAAAAAAATGGTTTACTTGTTAAGAGCCTTTAAAAAAGATGATTCAAAGTAGTTCTAGGTGTTAGTTTTTATTTGGATTGTTATTTTACTTGTTCATGCACCAACTAGCAAAAAAAATGTTATTTTATTCATTAATCATAGCAATGCTATAAATTATTACAAACAGTAAGTTGAATGCATTGGCTTGACATAATGTAATCAGAGGCATCACTTGTGAAAGGGGGGCTGTGTGGGTGCGGACCACACCATGTGAACCATCATAGATGGTCACACTAACTGTAAAATTCTGGATGTTTCCATTGTTTAGCACTGATATACTCATAGGCGGTCTATTGGGTAAGTTGTGAGGGGAGACACCATGAGCCAATGCACTGGGTGACACCAACCCTAGTGGTTGTCCAAAATAATGTCATGCACAAATCAAGAACCATACCATTTGTACAAAGACCCACCCATAGTCACATGTATCAAAAAAGGAAGACTACGCTGGGCAGGGCATGTTGAAAGGGTGCCAGAATATAGAGCAGCAAAAATCATTTACTGGCAAAAACCAGGAGGCAGACGACTCACTGGTCGCCCAAGACTGAGATGGATCGATGATGTGGAAATGGACCTACACCAGCTGGGGGTTCGAGCATAGAGAAAGAAAGCCATCAATCGATCTGAATTGAAGGATCTGGTGGAGCAGGCCAGGGCCCTACATTGGCTGTAGCGCCACAGATGATGATGATGACCTAGGGAAAGGGGCCAAACTTTGGTGGGGAGGGGGCACATTTAAGATGTGTGATTACACATCAAATCGTGCCACTTTAAATAAAAGTTTAAAATATATTTAATGCCTTTTGACATAGCTTCAATCCAGTTACGTTATAGGAGTGAAGCCTTTAAATTACAATAAATACATAAGTGACATAACAGGAATTTGAGACATACTAATTTTAAATAAAAAAGATTTGTTACTATGGGGTGGGGGTCACGGCAAAGCTTTGTAATATCATCTTTGGGTTGATTTTCATATTTTGTGACGGTGGGCGGGTAATAAAATAGAGGGGAAAATGATTATAAGTATTTATGTATGGAGAAAAAAGTAATGCAAATTTATTTTAGCTAATTACAATAAACTAAGTTTACGTAAAATTTGATAAACCAAGTTTTCAAATATAATTCATAAATATAGTCAGATCTAGACACTTGGCAAGGTTTTTATTTATCTATCCTGTGTTAACGATCAAGGAGGTGCAAAAAAATATTAAAACCTACCCTCATCTATTTTCAACGATCATTTTTATTAGTTCTACCAGGGCCGGCTTTAGGCATAGGCAAACTAGGCAGCCGCCTAATGCCACTGATTAGTCTCATCATTAGCGGGGTCCTAGCACAAGAATCTTTCCATATTCGTTTTTAATTGTTCTATTACATTTAGGGCCACCAAATTCACTTCGTCTAGGGCCTCTCATTCACTTCGCCTAGGGCCTCCAATTCACTTAGGCCGGCCCTGGTTCTACATTGATTCGGAATAACGAGATTTTTCGATTAATTTCTACAAACAATGACACATGTGCATGGGGCACGGTGGTTGAGAGGCAGCGCGCTGGCGTACCTATGGTTTCTGGTTCGAATCCATGTGAAGGCAATAGTTTATTCCCGTGGCCTACTGTGTCCCTGAGTCACCTAGCTCCGAATGGGTAGCTAACAGTAGTTAGGCGGTTGGGTAATGCGTGGAACCCTGGAATGCCGTGGCCTGTGAACGCTGCATCACTTGGCAACAGATCATTCGTCATGGTCTGTTGAAGCAATATCTTCTGCATTGGAGGAGCTTCTGTATAGATATGAATTTATGATAAGACTCCATAGCCACTATGATATATAAAATGTAGGCTATATTTAAGCAGTGAATCTTTTCAATGTATTTTTCCACGATAATGATTCAGGTTAATTTAGTTTTAAAATCTAAACATAAATTATATTCATACTTTTGCTACACANTATTTATGTATGGAGAAAAAAGTAATGCAAATTTATTTTAGCTAATTACAATAAACTAAGTTTACGTAAAATTTGATAAACCAAGTTTTCAAATATAATTCATAAATATAGTCAGATCTAGACACTTGGCAAGGTTTTTATTTATCTATCCTGTGTTAACGATCAAGGAGGTGCAAAAAAATATTAAAACCTACCCTCATCTATTTTCAACGATCATTTTTATTAGTTCTACCAGGGCCGGCTTTAGGCATAGGCAAACTAGGCAGCCGCCTAATGCCACTGATTAGTCTCATCATTAGCGGGGTCCTAGCACAAGAATCTTTCCATATTCGTTTTTAATTGTTCTATTACATTTAGGGCCACCAAATTCACTTCGTCTAGGGCCTCTCATTCACTTCGCCTAGGGCCTCCAATTCACTTAGGCCGGCCCTGGTTCTACATTGATTCGGAATAACGAGATTTTTCGATTAATTTCTACAAACAATGACACATGTGCATGGGGCACGGTGGTTGAGAGGCAGCGCGCTGGCGTACCTATGGTTTCTGGTTCGAATCCATGTGAAGGCAATAGTTTATTCCCGTGGCCTACTGTGTCCCTGAGTCACCTAGCTCCGAATGGGTAGCTAACAGTAGTTAGGCGGTTGGGTAATGCGTGGAACCCTGGAATGCCGTGGCCTGTGAACGCTGCATCACTTGGCAACAGATCATTCGTCATGGTCTGTTGAAGCAATATCTTCTGCATTGGAGGAGCTTCTGTATAGATATGAATTTATGATAAGACTCCATAGCCACTATGATATATAAAATGTAGGCTATATTTAAGCAGTGAATCTTTTCAATGTATTTTTCCAAGATAATGATTCAGGTTAATTTAGTTTTAAAATCTAAACATAAATTATATTCATACTTTTGCTACACACTACACATTCTCTTTCATTTCCATCTAATATTTAACATAAAATTTAACTCTTTAAATTTATTTAACCATATTTTATTCGTTTTAGTTTTATTTTTAAAAATCCTCTTTTAAATCCTAATTTATACAATGTTTTTTACAAAATGTTTATAATGCAGGTTTACTTAGTAATTAATGGTATTGTTGTAGATTTTTCATGTTTTTTAATAACAACATGTTGAAATAGTGGTTGATTACGAGAAATTTTATCAATTAATAACACATCGTAGTCAATATAAACAATTCTCTATTGATGAACTTTGAACTGTAATTTGTAATAATTTACCATGTGACATGGAGGTAGCGTAATAATACAAAAATAGTGCATTTGTTTGATGGAATGCTTGCGAGCATTTGACGTGTGGCCTGACTCTAAGAGTTTATAAAAAAATTTTTAAAAAAAAAAAAATGGGAAAGAAATACTGGTATCGATTCAGACATTATGCCTCGAGTTTGTGCGCATCGATTCTGTGTTAGCACTGGTGTTTCTCGTACAACAAGACGAGCGTGCAGCGGTGCGCAAGAATGCTTGATTTAACACTGAAAAATTTGGCTTCTCTGGGAAATGAAAAAGACAGTTTTATTGGCTTCACTGGAACAAGAAAAATGTTCCCCGCAGACCCGGTAGAGCTGTGCTGGTCACTTTATTCCTATGCGGAACATAGTTGTTTAAATTTTCCCTTTATATTTTAAATTAATGAACCGTTGTTGCTCATTGAGAGGGGAATATTTTGAAGACGTAGAAGTCGTTGTGCATTGAGCACTGGGAGATGCTTTCATTTGGAATGACGCTTCTGTCGGTGACGGCTCTCGTCTGGCTGACTGCAGTTGATGGGTTGTGGGGGTTATAGAAAGGTCATCAGTCGTCATCACCAGACAGGGAGGCCCTTTCAGACCATCACAGACAGGGAGGCCGTACAGACCATCACAGACAGGGAGGCCCTACAGACAGGGAGGCCCTACAGACAGGGAGGCCCTACAGACAGGGAGGCCCTACAGACAGGGAGGCCCTACAGACTATCACAGACAGGGAGGCCCCACAGACCATCACAGACAGTTTAAAAAATTATTCAGTTTTAACAGGTTTAACATTCAATACGATGCAGCTCCTTGCTTGTAATTTCTCTAGTTGAATCAAAAAAAATTGTTTGTTTATTTTAATATGAAGCTCTTTGAAAGGACAAAACAGCAACTAAAATTGGAATGATATTCAATGTTTTTCTTACATGAAATTGAGGTACTATTATAGTGCGCGACGTTTCTCAAAATGCTAGTACATAGCTATCAATCAGCAAATGTTACTTGAGACTGGACGAGAGCTAGTATTTATAAATTGAGAGCGTTCCCGACTAAAAATAAGTTTAATAATTGATTTCTCTCTTCTTTGAGCTAAAAATTTTGAGACAAACCAAAATGATTAATTCCAACGCGGTATAAAAAGTAACTTTGTATGATAACGTTCAAATAAAGGGAATGAAAGATCATTCTCAGAACTGGTTATGTCCAATCACCACATAATCACTGTCTGATTATTAAAGTCATCGTTCTCTAGGTGTTAGCTCTATATAAAACTTCAAAGATTCTGCTTTTTTTTTTATCGATACTTAGACAAGGGCTCTAGAAGCAGACAAACATGTTAAATAACTTTGTGAAATCGGCTCGTTTCTAATACAGATGTTGTACTTTTTGTTCTTGAGTTGGTGAGGTTGTTGTAGGAACGCTTGAGATCACGGTAGATAATAGTTCACATCTGTGTAGAGAGTTAGGGGATTATCAGACCTGACCAGAAATAAGTGGCTGGGACATTGCTATGAGACGAGCAAAAAAAAAAAACCGTCCGAGGACGTTCCGCCGTCGATTCGGTGGCATGTTGTCTAGGGGTAAAACTAGTTACTAGCCGGAGCGACACACTTCAAGATGGGAACACGGAAATGAATGATGACAAAAATACTTCACCAGAAATAACTCGTTTTGAAAGTCCGCGTAAATGTGTTCCATATTCAAATGAGATTTAACTTTTCTTCGCTATTGATTGGCTGCAGGGGTCTGTAGGAGTTTGACGGACCAATCGCTATCGAGGACCACACAGACAACTGCCTTCTAGTTTATAGGATGGTCAAAAGAACATATCGGATATGAAAAGAAAAAAAAAAAAGAAGTATAGTTCACTATATATGTGTCTTTACTATTACAATGGTCACTATACTATATGGCACCATCACAAAGAACTAAATGATGAAATAACTTGCATATACATCATATACATTGATACTTTTAGGCTCAGTTGACCTCTTATTAAATGACTGCTTTCATCACTGAACCACGATCATCATGTGACGCTTTAGACCAGGAATAGAAAATAATGCATGACACGCGTGCCACATTGAGCACACGAGACAATTTGCCTGACACGTAATTGACCGTATGAAGGCCTTTTAGAACAACCGTGTCACATAAAGACCTACTTGACACACTGAAATAAACACATTGTAAGTAAAATTTAAAAAAAGACCCGAGAAAACAAAGTATTTTACTATAAATCCCTTAGATATGATACAACTAAAATATTGATTATGTTCCAATTTATAACGCACCCCTCGACAGACCGTGACAGACCCCTGTGACATCGAGGGCTGGAGTGAAACCAGTGACCCGTGTGGGTCAACAATTGCAAACGACTGACTACACATGCTATATATAAATTAACTAAAAAGTCATTCATTTATTATGGTAATTTCCATCGATCTGAAATTTTTATACAATGCATTATTAGGTGACACAAGTCTTTGTGCAAAATTTTAGCTCGATAACATCACCAGGAGTGGGTAATTTTTTACTTTTGTTTTTCCGCCCGCCCGCCAAAGCCAAGACGAAGAATTTAATATTAGGGATTTTATAAGATGGCTCTTTCTCTATGGGGGAGAGTGATCTTTGACATAGTCTAGTACATCATGATCTTTGACCTAGTCTACTACATCATTACCTTTGACCTATTCTACTAAATTATTATCTTTGAGCTAATCTACTACATCATAATCTTTGACCCAGTCTACTACATCATGATCTTTAACCCAGTCTCCTACATCATGATCTTTTACCTCGTCTACTACATCATGATCTTTGTCCTAGTCTACTACATTATGATCTTTGACCTAGTCTACTACATCATTATCTTTATCCTAGTCTACTAAATTATGACCTTTGACCTAGTCTACTACATCATAATCTTTGACCTAGTCTATTACATCATGATCTTTGACCTAGCCTACTACATCATGATCTTTGTCCTAGTCTACTACATCATGAACTTTGTCATAGTCTACTACATTATGATCTTTGACCTAGTCTACTACATCATTATCTTTATCCTAGTCTACTAAATTATGATCTTTGACCTAGTCTACTACATCATAATCTTTGACCTAGTCTATTACATCATGATCTTTGACCTAGCCTACTACATCATGATCTTTGACCTAGTCTACTACATCATGATCTTTGACCTAGCCTACTACATCATGATCTTGACCTAGTCTACTACTTCATGATCTTTGACCTAGCCTACTACATCATGATATTTGACCTAGTCTACTACATCATGATCTTTGACCTAGTCTATTACATCATGATATTTGACCTAGCCCACTACATCATGATCTTTGACCTAGCCTACTACATCATGATCTTTGACCTAGTCTACTACATCATGATCGTTGACCTAGTCTATTACATCATGATCTTTGACCTAGTCTATTACATCATGATCTTTGACCTAGCCTACTACATTATGATCTTTGACCTAGTCTACTACATCATGATCTTTGACCTAGTCTACTACATCATGTGTCTCCCAAAGTAGTTTTTACTGTGACGTCTTGGTACCCGTCGGATAGGAAGTAATGTAGAACCGCAACAGAAAATATAGTTTTAAAATCATAAGACTTAGAAAAAGGACCGCATATTTTTATACGTTATATAAAAAAAAACTCGACTAGTACCTCGAAGGGCGTTTTCCCTCCTGTCATAAGCTCTTCTAATTAAAGTACCCCCCCTTCTCCTATAAGCCAACAACATCGTCCAGCTAATTGTATTTATGCGCTAACCGTCTCATGTAGTGCGACAACGGTGGTTATTTAAGCTCACCCCCTCACCCCACCCACTTTTACCCCACCATAAATCAGTGTATGAAACTGCACTTAAACTTTAAGACGCCCCACACCCACAATGGACGGCAATGACTTAATCAATGTGAGCAGGTCTGAAGGCACGCGCCTGACGCAGATGCCAAGGACTCGGGTCTTTGATCCCGCGTTCTGGGGAAAGCTCCAGGACCGGAACTATGCCGGCATCTGAAATCATTAAAAAAATGAAGCTGAAAACCGGAGGGCTCCGGTACGAAAGAAAATCAGGAAAGGGCTAAGAGGCAAGAAATATAATTATAACGACACACGTTTTCTTCAGACTTCTATTTTTTACAAAAATAATTTACATTTTTATTTTAGATATTTGAGAGAAAGAATAATGTAAAATATAGTTTTACAGAATGACGGGATGATTTTGGGTTGTTATTAATGAAAGATTAAGTGTTAAAACTAATATCTCCCTGGTGGCATGTCCTCATTATCTGTCTAGCTGTACTAAGTCATCTAAAAACCTGGCTAAGTCCATGGTCTGCGTTTCTTTCTACTACGTCAGAGATTCTCAATTTTTTAGTATGGCGGACCGTCAGGATTTTTTTTCCATTGCACCAGGGACCAGTGTGCTATTATCCCTGTCCTGACGTGGCAACGAAATGTAGTTTATTTTTATTTCATTTATTTGATATCATACGCTCATTGCCGATAAATGGAGATATTCTATGTGGCTAGTATAAGGCATAAGGGGTGAAAATTGGGGATTATAAATAGATTTTTCGGATCTTTTTTTGATAACTTATGCGGACCGGCAGTGGAACGCCCACGGACCGGCACGGTACCTTGGACCACCATTTTGAGAAGCACTGTACTACGTCCCCTAAAAACCCTGGCAACTGTCACAGTATCAGTTTCCGAACATGCACTACTATTACAGTACATTTAACAGTATTACCGTACATTACCAATATTACCGTACATTACCACTATTACCATACATTACCACTATTACCGTAAATTACCTATATCACCGTACATTACCAATATTACCGTACATTACCACTATTACCGAACATTACCAATATTACCGTACATTACCAATATTACCGTACATTACCACTATTACCGTACATTACCACTATTACCGTAAATTAGCCTTATTATCGTACATTAAAATCTATATCTGTAATGTGCTTACACATCGTGCCTACATTTTAGTCTACATACATTACCTGCATACCCTTCCAAAATAGTACTCTTGCATATACTTCCCAGATAGCCTTTGAACATAACCTTCTTTCATACACTTACTACACACTTACTCCACTAAACAACCCACCCANCCACCCCCCCACACACACACAGTCAGACGTAACAAAGAAGTTTCACGAACAGATGATGCTACAATCGGCAACATGGCCTCTTTATTATTAAACATGTCTTAGTAGCCTCACATTTGAGGTAGTACGATATTATTAGTATTACTCTCCATCGTACAGTCGGAGAACGACCCCCATCCCCTGGAGGTTGGGGTTGGTGTTGGGGGTGTGATGGGGTGGAGATGAACAAACGTCACTTCGTCCATCTCCCATTTCATCTTCCCTCATATCGACTTCAGATGTCTGACGTTTGATTGAAACATCTTTAAGAGGAGAGCCTGGGTAACGTTTTTGACAAAGGAAAGAAATAGATTTTCTTCTTCTCAATCCCTCTCTTAGCGTTACAGCGGCCGTCTCATCAGATGTGCCCAATTACGTGGGGTGGAGACTAAACGACGGATCAATGACTCTCAAATTGTGATCAATACCCCCACCGCCACTAATACTTCCGCTATAGTCAGCTGGGACATGTTATTCGGAATCTACAAAAGTCAACTGATCCAAGTGGGTGTATAATATAATGAGATATATCTCATATTTTCTTTCAAATGGTCACAATTCCATAAACATGTATATTGCGCTTCAGGCCCGCAGTGCTAACTTCATTACTAATGGCGTACAAAGCTAAGTGATTGCTAACTTCATTACTAAAGGCGTACAAAGCTAAGTGATTGCTAACTTCATTACTAATGACGTGCAAAGCTAAATGCGTGCAAGATTTAGAGTGTTGTCTGACGATAACAGCTTTCTTGGTGAGGAAGTCTTCCCTGAAGTTTAGCTAAACACAACAAACTCCAGGCCAACCAGGCTAAACACAACAAACTCCAGGCCAACCAGGCTAAACACAACAAACTCGAGGCCAACCAGGCTAAACACAGCAAACTCGATGCCAACCAGGCTAAACACAACAAACTCCAGGCCAACCAGGCTAAACACAACAAACTCCAGGCCAACCAGGCTAAACACAACAAACTCCAGGCCAACCAGCCTAAACACAACAAACTCCAGGCCAACCAGGCTAAACACAACAAACTCCAGGCCAACCAGGCTAAACACAACAAACTCCAGGCCAACCAGGCTAAACACAACAAACTCCATGCCAACCAGACTAAACACAACAAACTCGAGGCCAACCAGGCTAAACACAACAAACTCGAGGCCAACCAGGCTAAACACAACAAACTCCAGGCCAACCAGGCTAAACACAACAAACTCCAGGCCAACCAGGCTAAACACAACAAACTCGAGGCCAACCAGGCTAAAGTCACTAATCTTAGGCCAATTGTAGCTTTGGGCCAACTAGACTTATGCCCACTAGGGATAGGGCAGATATGTTAATGCAATTTTCCCAAGGGCGCCGACAGGACCTGAGCCAATTAAGCTTAGGCCAAATAGTCTATGGGTCTGTTAGCATGTGACAAGTGATAATAAAACCTTGTTAGATTTGAAAGACCTGATAGACATTTTTTAGACTACTGCTAGAAATGAAACTTGACTGATGTGTGGGTCATTTAAACATGTTTAGAAGCAAGGCTAAAGTGTAAGCTCTACGGATCCAATCTTACGAATTATTTCTATAAAATAAAATAAAAAGATAAAAAATAATAACTCTAATAATTAATTTTCAAAGCATAAAAAATAAAATTCCAGATTTAGAACTCCTAATAAAAACAGAAGAACCAGACATAATTGCTGGTTCTGAAACTTGGTTGAACCCCAATATATACAACTCTGAAATTTTAAGCAGCAATTACAACATATTTAGAAAAGATAGAACAGACAACCATGGTGGCGTCCTACTTGCAATAAAATCAACTCTAATAGCTGAAGAAATTAACACACAACCAAACTCCAATATAGAATCTGTTTTCTGCAAAATATTTACACCTAACTCATCATCCTTTATTGTAGGCAGTCTATATAGGCCACCAAATACAAACATAGAATACATGAGGAATCTCTGCAGTCAATTAATTTACATTAAAAACAATTATAAAAATGCTGTAATTTGGTCTATGGGGGACTTAAATCTTCCAGATATAAATTGGAAAAAATATACAATCGATAGCCACCAAAATAATAAAGAAATTAATGAACATTTCTTAGACACAATAAATAACATAAACCTAGAACAGATAGTAAAAGAAGCAACTAGGAAAAACAAAATACTAGATTTATTCCTAACAAACAGACCAGGATTAGTAGTAGACTGCACAATAATTCCTGGGCTGTCTGACCATGATATTGTTAGGGTAACCAACACAATAAAAACTAAAATAAATAAGATGCCTAGAAGAACAATATATCTTTGGAATAAATGCAACTTAATAAAATTACACCAATCAGCTTCTAATTTCCAACAAAATTTCCTAAGTAAATTCAGCATAGTTAGCCCTGTAGAAGAAATATGGAAGGAAATAAAAACAAATCTAAAAACCATAATGGATCAGAATGTTCCAACAAAAATAACTTCAAATAGAATTAATAAATGCTGGTTCAATTTTAAACTTAAAAAGTATTGCAAACTAAAGGAGAATTTATTTAAGAAATTTAAGGCTACCAATTCAGAAAGGATACACAAAAAATACTTAAAAATTAAACACCTGACACAGAAACTTAGCCGTAACCTCCAAAATAATTATATAAACAGTGTGATAACTAAAGATAACAATAAAAACTTATGGTCCTTTATCAAATCTAAAAAAATGGAGCCTTCAGGTATAGCCACACTAAAAGACTCAAATAATAAAACCTATAATGATAATGAAAACAAAGCTAATATCCTTAACAAATATTTTGCATCATCATTTTCTGCCTCAGGCGACAAGGAAATTTCAATAAATTTAAATAAATTGGAAGAAATAGGTAACATAACTGTAGATGAGATAGGTATACATTCACTCCTAAAAAACTTAAAAATAAACAAAGCTACTGGACCAGATGAATTACCTGCACAACAAACTCGAGGCCAACCAGGCTAAACACAACAAACTCCAGGCCAACCAGGCTAAACACAACAAACTCGAGGCCAACCAGGCTAAACACAACAAACTC
>MUZC01000569.1:119285-133228 GCA_002072015.1 Radix auricularia | reverse complement strand
CCCCCCCCCCCCACCTCTACACCAAATCTCCCATGGGCCCTACCAAGAAAGCCACTTTGAAAAAAAGAGGAAGATTTAAATGTAATATTTGTACTGAGATTGAGTTATCTCCAGGCTTGTCCATGGGAATGTTTTTCCCATGGATTCCCATGGGAAACGTCCCATGGGATGGGATGGGATGGGACAGGCATAAATTGCCATGGGATTGGATGGGATGGGGCAAGCTAAATATGTCCCATGGACAAGCCTGGTTATCTCCCTAAAAGAAATGTAACCATTGAAGTTGTACCCCCTCACGTTTCTTGTGTACCCCAAAAAAATATTTTTTTTCAATTTACCTTCAACTGCTCAGATACGGAGTTATTTGTTAGGGATTTAACGGTAGTTTTTTGGCCATTCCAGCCTAGGCACAAAGCTGTAAACATAAAAAATAATAGTAATGAATAAAATATCTTAAATTTAAGAGAAAAAAAAACAGTTAGCACTGTACGCCACATGAGTCTTGCCAGTGATAATTCTTATTATCCCTTGAGACCGACCAGTGAATAAAGTATATATTAATTGTGACTTAGAAGTTACGTTTATATTTTACTTTAGAATGACTATCTGATACATCCCTACATCAACTTAGACTGACCAGTCATAAATTTGTATTTGACTTGATAAGTGTGTTACTTGAGACTTACCTGTGATAAGTGTGTTACTCGAGACGTACCTGTGATAAGTGTGTTACTCGAGACTTACCTGTGATAAGTGTGTTACTTGAGACTTACCAGTGATAATTGTGTTACTTTAGACTTACCTGTGATAATTGTGTTAATCAGACAAGGAAATTGTTGAGCTGTAGATGGTGAAAACGTTGATTGTTTTTAACCACCCCTTCACCTACACTAATGTGCAGACCATCGAATTATCCGCCCCCCCCCCCATGATCCAGGGGCGTAGGCCCAGATCATCTTTTTTATGGGCTAAACAAGCTTGACGACACCGCAAACCGAATCACACGTTGGGGTGTTACACAATAACGCGCAGATTTGACGCCGCCCCTCCTAGACAAATCTATTACCCCCGCCCCTCCTAGACAAATCTATCCCCCGCCCCTGCCCCCGCCTTTACTCTCCCTTAAAACTGACCGCGGTTTCCATTTCAGGCAAGTCAATCAGAATCGCTTGTCTCGAGTGCCCCTAAATTGGTAGATGCATGTAATGAGCCGTGTGAGGTGACCAGCGTCCGTCAAGTGGACGCAATCCAATTACTCGGACGTTCGTCCTGGTGGTGGCCGTGCGTTCGTTAAGACATTTTGACAAGTTAGTTTGTGTTTAATGAGGATGAAACCTTTTAACTTTAGGAGGGATCGTTCCGTGGGAGAAAAAAATCTCCACTATACCCTCTTGTAAGCACGCCTGAATTACTCTGTAATTCTAAACTCAATTACATTATTCTAATCGACTCTGATTGGTTACATTGAAATCAGTTTTTTTCCCCTTTCGCGCCGAAGTCCCAACTTTCTTAATGAAGCCTCTGCGAAAACTGTATGCGGTGCTCAGCTCTGCTATTCTGTGAAAATATGCGGGCATACATTCGGGCATGTAATGCAGGAATAACTTCTACATGATTTCGCAGTTACTTAGAACTGATTGCCTGGGAGATGCATCAACGATCAATTATTTAAAATCGTACATAAAGAATCTCTTAGAAATTTTTCGTTAGCCATATCTCACTAACGATTTGTTTTAATACTATCTTTAAATGTAATTTATAGGGCTGGTACTGATTTTTTTTTAAAAACAATTGTTCGATTAACCGTGATAAAACAGTCGATTAACTTCGATTAATTTAATTTCTATTTAACGCATATATAGATACCGTAAAGTCGTGATTCATTATTTCGCAAAATCGGTTAAGTCGCAGTAATTTAATTGCTCCCACGTAACACTGCAAATTCGTTTTACTATGCAAGAAATAAAGATGAACAACATTTTCGTTTTCGTATATACGTCTAAATAAATAATAATATTACGAGAGAAAAGTATGTAAGCAACAAAGAATATTATAAAGAATATTAAATAATTGATAATTGGAAGAAAAAAATATATAAATATTGTCTCAAATTTTAATCGAATTTGAAACAATCAAATTAATTTTAATCGATTGCAATTTTTAACGATTAGTCTGATTTGTGTGTCGTGTGATTGATCAGAATTCAAACAAGACAAAATCTTAGCGCCCTGATACATCGACGTGATCTAAAGTAAGGACATCTGTCACAGCTACGCTTCACTCAACTTTTCTCTAAATCAGAAATAAAGCAGTGTGTTAACACAGCACACTCAGCTATCTGCCCGTCACACACGCACACACACACACTGTTTGTGTGTCACCTGATCTCAAACCCTGTATTACAAAGCTACTCAATCTAAACCTACTTTTTAAATCTATATATTAACTTCACCGTCGTCTCTTGGTCCTTACGGCGGAAAAAAAGTAAAAAATGTCCCGTTTCCTGTGATGATATCGAGCTGAAATTTCGCGCATAGACTTGTGTCACCCAACAATGCATTGTATCGAAATTTCAGATCGATGGAATGTGCCGTAATAAAAATTAATGCACTTTTTAGTTTATCTCTATATAAATGTATAATGGCCTTCTGTTGTTGTTGACATCCACGAGTTCGCTGAGCTCACTCCAACGGTCGGTGACCACACCCCCACCCCAAATATTGCTTGCTTCCCCCCCTCTCCCTCCCCCCCTCTCTCTCTCTCTCTCTCTCGCTTTTGCCTGCTCTCACTCCTTTTCTTGTCTCAAAAATATTTCATAATTTTGCTTCTCTAACGTTTTTCTAAAATGATGATCTAAAAATGTTACTGCAGTGTTGGTCTTCTAAGAACGTCTGGTCGCGCTCTGTAATACCAGCCACGATGCACACTACGCTAGTCATCATCTGTCCATTTAATCCTCTAAGCCGATTTGATTTGGCTGGAGATCTGGTCACGTAAAGTGGCTTTGTCAAAAGGATATCTTTGTAGTTCATGAGTGGGTCCACATCACAAGAAACCTTCATCTTTTTTCTGTCTTTCTTTTTTTTTTTTCTTTATTGATTTTCCACACCCTTAGTTAGTACTATCAGAGTAGCCACCCTTAGTTAGTACTATCAGAGTAGCCACCCTTAGTTAGTACTATCATGAGTAGCCACCCTTAGTTAGTACTATCAGAGTAGTCACCCTTAGTTAGTACTATCAGAGTAGCCACCCTTAGCTAGTACTATCAGAGTAGTCACCCTTAGTTAGTACTATCAGAGTAGCCACCCTTAGTTAGTACTATCAGAGTAGCCACTCTTAGTTAGTACTATCAGAGTAGCCACCCTTAGTTAGTACTATCAGAGTAGCCACCCTTGTTTCGGGCCCGGGGAGGGGGGACTACTATTGATGTCCATGTGGCAGGTGAGAAGAGTGATGTGGTGTAGGTAAGTAACGATACGATGTGTTAGTGAGCATAGGTACGTAATACTTATTGTCACTAATGGTTCTTAGACCTGGCAACATCCGGCTCGACAGTAATATCTTACTCAATCCTTTGTCTTTAGCGGTCTGGAGTACTTCTCTGGTTGTTGTTGGTTGTGTGTTGTTGTTGTTGTTGTTGTTGTTTTTTTTTGTGTTTTTTTTCTGTGTTTACTCTAAATAACTCTGATTTGACTAAAAATTCGCACTTTAAATCGAACTGCCGTAAAACAACTTTCAAATAATAACCTTGAAATTTAGATTTATCCAGAGAAAATTTCAACTTAAACAGCATTTCTTAATGTAATTATCTATGACGGAAAAAATGAGTGCATAGGCCTAAGTACAAATAAGCACTACATATGCCGTAGTAAGCACTAATTGGGGTTCTGATAACCCGCTGTACTTCCTGGCACGTTAGGCTAGTTAACGCATGCACGCGGTCTTAGATTCGTTGGTTATTTCTAATTTATTTTGTTAGCAATGGGTTGCAGAAAGTCGCTGTTATTTTAGGCCGCCTTATTTCTCAATATATCTATCCTTTCCTTGCTCACCCACCAATGGTGTGACTGATGTGAATATGTCACTCTTCAGTGGACCTAACCTAAATACAGAGATTTCATCAGATCTATGGTAAGAGCTGAACAAATATCCCGATATACACTTCAAGGATCGGATCGCATTGGTCAATGAGACTGAGTCAAAGGGGGGTGGGGAATAGGGCGAGGGCGGGGTAGATGCAAGTAGGCTAAGAAATACTACACGACAGGCAGACAAATAGGTAGACAAAGAGGCGAACAGACTGGGCTCTTCTATCCCCTCGAGGACTCCAGCAGCCCCCAATATCAGAGCAGCTCACGCCGGGCAGTGTCAGCCCCCAGACAGGGGTGGGCGCTGAATACGGTGGGTGCTCACGAGGACATGATGGGGGGGCGAACTCGGGGGAGCGGTCCCCCCCCCCCCCGCAGCTCAAGTGTTATTAATTTCAATATTTGTCGGCGTTGGAGTGTCAATAATGTGAGAGTTTATTCGTATTTTTTTTTACCCCTCTCTGCCCCCTCGTTGTGTGATAACCAGATGAGTGTCTCCTCGTTCTGGTTCTAAAACGAGTTTAAGCATTGCTCGCTCTATTCCTTTATTGGACTTGGTTAGGTCGGGAAATGTCAGTGTGTGGCACCAAATTCATTATAATTGGACTATTTTCAAAGTTATTTTTACAGAGAGAGAGAGAGGGGGGGGTGGGGGTGGGGAGAGAGAGAGATAGAGAAATAGTGGGGAAAAGAGAGAGAGAAAAGGGGGAGAAAGAGGGATAGAAAAATAGGGAGAAAGAGAGAGAAAGAGAAAGATAGAAAGGGAGGTAAATAAATTGTGAGAAATAGAGTCAGAAAGATATAGAAAGTGAGAGAGAAATAGAAAGAAGGAAAAAAAAGAGAGAGAGAAAGAGAAAGAGAGATAAAGAAACGGAGAAAGAAAGAGAAAGAGAGAGAAAGAAAGATAGATAGAGAGAAATTGAGAAATAGTGAGAAAATTTGAAAGAGACGAAAAGAAAGAGATGAGAGAGAGAGAGAGAACGATACAGTTATGTAGCCCCTCTGTCTCTATCATAAGATAGTTATGTAGTCTCTTTGCCTATATCATAAGATAGTTATGTAGCCTCTCTATCATGAGATAGTTATGTAGCCCCTCTGTCTCTATCATAAGATAGTTATGTAGTCTCTTTGCCAATATCATAAGATAGTTATGTAGCCTCTCTATCATGAGATAGTTATGTAGCCCCTCTGTCTCTATCATGAGATAGTTATGTAGTCTCTTTGCCTTTATCATAAGATAGTTATGTAGCCCCTCTATCATGAGATAGTTATGTAGCCCCTCTGTCTCTATCATAAGATAGTTATGTAGCCTCTTTGCCTTTATCATAAGATAGTTATGTAGCCTCTCTATCATGAGATAGTTATGTAGCCCCTCTGTCTCTATCATAAGATAGTTATGTAGCCTCTTTGCCTTTATCATAAGATAGTTATGTAGCCCCTCTATCATGAGATAGTTATGTAGCCTCTCTGCCTATATCATGAGATAGTTATGTAGCCTCTCTGCCTCTATCATAAGATAGTTATGTAGCCACTCTGCCTCTATCTTAACTTATATTATTTTATATGTTACAGACGCTCCTTCTGTACAGAAGATTATTGCGTCGTACGTATTTCTATGGTTTGGAATTAGTCCCATATTCCCAGTAGAGTTTTAAATGATGATAAAGTGTTGGCTTTTCATGGTTTCTTCAGGCAACCCATACCACGCCCGAATACCGGACGGAAAGAAAGAAAACTTGTATGTGTTTGTTCTTGCATATGGAATAAGAAAGGTGCTTTTATCTTTATGTCTACCTGGGGGTTGTATTAAGTTATCTTTGTTTTGTATTTCTAAATTAGAATTAATTGCTTTATGTATAATTACTAATTTACTCTTGGTTCTTCTATCCTCTAGTGTTTCAAGGTTTATTGATTTAACTAATGGTGTTAACTCCCTTTTTTTCCTTCCGTTTCTTGTATTAGGGTAGGTTTTTCTCCTCTTTATTGTCGTTTTCTTTTCATGTTCCGTTACCACATAGCTTGTAACTCCGTTTTCTAAACCTCAGTTAAAATAAAATAATAATGCTAACAAAAAGGGGTCTATACGATGAATGGCCTAAAGTATTAGTACATGTAATCTGTTGGGTTTTTGTTTTTTGTTTTTTTTTTAAATGTTAACAATTATTTTTGTCTACTCGGAAAATCACAACACAACCCTTCTCAGACAACTCTTAAATGAATTTTTATCACAAAGTAATTATTTGTGTTCTAGAATAAAAAAAAAAACTTCTTGCCTTAACCTTATCAGTAGCGACCTTTTTTCTGAGCACTCATGACCGGAAACAGCGTTAGAATCCCTGAGAAGAAAAACACCTGTGGGCAGACGCACCTTATGGGAGGTTGCCTCCCATTATTCATTTAATTGAATTATTTGGTAGTCGGCAAATTATCCCTCCCCGCCATTGTAGTCCCGCACCGAATGGTTAAACGCAATCAGATCTTGCTTTGGCCGCCATCGATCTCAGGCCCGCAGTGAATAATGGCATTGTGCGCGGAGTTTAAACATGGCGAACAAACAATGCTGATGCATTTGTTAACAGTTTCGCTTTGTGGTGCCATCAATGGATATTGGTGGTTCGAACAGAGAATGGGAGGAGGGATGGAACTTTATGGAAGGGAGGCTGAGGAAGTAAGTGGGCGTGGTCGGGTGGGAGGGGGAGATAGGGAATGTCAATAAAAATATAGATTTAATGAACCGAAAAACAAAACTAAAGTCTATTCGCGGTGACTGGATAAAACTAAACCATTACTCAGATGAACGAGGTCTAATAATAATGGGGACTTGGAACGTGCTTCTGGAATAAGATTTTTTTTTTTGGTCCAGATTTTCTTGCATTAACAAATGTTGCATTGAAAATTTTGCGTCGCAAATGAATCTGAATGACGCATGAACTTTTTTTTTTATTTGAATAATTTTTGTTTTTAAGTTAGATTTTTTTAAAAAGTTGTTTGTGGGGTGGTTACCACGGAGATACATCGGTAGGTTATCACGCATAACGAGGCGTGGATGACTCAATCATTAAACGGGTCACGCAGGGATCCAATCTCCCATCATCCGTAGCGAAATCTATTTGAGAAAAGGTCATCAACAAGGTTACAGTAGTCATCTAATTATTGGTTGGTGTCAGCTTAATTAACAGTGGATGTAGACTTCACAAACAGATATTCTTCACAAACAGAGATACTTCACAAACAGAGATACTTCACAAACAGAGATACTTCACAAACAGAGATACTGACACAGACGGAAAAATTTTTAGAAATGAGATTATGTCTTCAGTATGTTAAGTGCTGGCATTACCAGAACTAAAACTCTTGATGTTCAATTTGTGTTGTAAGTTGTTGCTCCAAAAGGTTTGTTTTTCTCTAAACCTTAGTGTCTGCTACGTACTCATTTTTACCCGTAGTAAATTGGTTTGATGGGGGGAAGAGAGGAAAGTAATAAGACAATGGTCTTTGTTGTATCTTTGTTTTTCAGTGTATGAAATATACTGCTATTACTTTGTTATAATTGTAATGTACACTAAAAAAGAGTTAATTTAATATATATTCACCAGGCGTCTTCAAATACACAAATTTACAACAATGATATGAGCATTGTAGCTGTGTTTTCCATTTCGTAAATACTCAAAGTTAGACTTTATTCATGATATTTAAAAGTAAATAAACACCACTGGTTAAAGTTGGTGAGATGTTACCTTTTATTTTTAGTGGTATCATGTGTCTCTGATACAAGGCGAAGAGCTATACACTGTTGGGCGAACGCAAAAACATTCTTCGACTATAGGGAAGACCCCACGCTATAAGTTCACTACTATTTATTAACAATCGATTAGATCTGACCGGATTATTATAAGCTCGGACTGTGACCAAGGCTGCGTCTGAAACTGACCTCGCCGATACTGACCAGTGGGGGCCGGGCCCGTAGTTGATCGTGAGGAATGTTATTTTTATGACGGATGACCGTGATATCTTGGAGTATTTCCATCACTGGAACACGATTTCACAACAGCTTTGCTCCGAGTCGAGTGCCCCACCTTCCACTACTCACTTGCTCGGTACCCGTACCCCCCCCCCCCCAGCATCTCCGCTTTTATTTTTACCCCGTTACCCTTATCGTGAATAATACTGATGGTCAGACTATTCTTGGATTAGTTGGGTTATTACTAATAACTTATTACATATACCTAAAATGTGGGGTCACGTTTTTTTTTTTAATTCATCCCGGATATATTCGCCTGTAGAAAAAGTTGGATTCTCTAAAGTACCGTCCATGTACTTTTTTGTCGCCCTACGAAACAAACATCGCTCTCAATCTAAGACTAAAACCTTCAAGTTTCCAAAAACATAGCAGCCATTACGAAAGTCATTTCGGAGTATGGGACCCAATCATAAAACCCAGATGAACTTCTCAATTCATGGGCCCGAAAAGGGTCCCCCTTCTCTGCCAGCTCCCCACCCCGAAAAAATCCATCAGTCCGCCCTTGGTTCATTCCTCGCCCACAACCCATTCATGGCCCTTCTCTCCCAGCTCCCCACCCTGAAAAAATCCGTCAGTCCGCCCTTGGTTCATTCCTCGCCCACAACCTCTTCATGGCCCCTTCTCTCCCAGCTCCCCACCCCGAAAAAATCCATCAGTCCGCCCTTGGTTCATTCCTCGCCCACAAATCTATTAGCGGAAAGGCGTCGCCTAAAAAGAGAGATCTGTAGATACGAATACGTCTAGATGGATATAAGCTCGTCGAGATAGATTTGAACGAGTCAATGTTTGGAAGATTGAGTGAAAATGATGAATGAACAAGCGCTCCAAGTGATCCGAGTTAATGGGAAAACACGAGGCTATTCGTAGCTTATTTATTAAAAGTTTTTTTCATGTCATATTTCCAGTTGTTTTTTTTATTCAGTGGACTACTTTTTCCCAATATTGCTCAGAAAGTGACATCGATATTTATTTTTACTTGTGAAAACGTCTCAAGTTTTGATTGAAGTTGATCTTAAAAACGTTTATCGGGAGGCAATGTATATAGAGTACATGAACTCAATTTTGTGGGGACGTCAGGAAAAAAAAGTTGAGAGTTTGTCATTCTTGTTAGGCTTGGAGAGATGGGAGAGATGGGTAATTTTATCAAGTTTGCTATTTTCTGTAACAAAAAGCTCAATCTCGGGGGGGGGGGGGGGCTGAAAAAAAAGTGGGAAACAATCTCAGCAGACCGGATATGGCGATAATGATAGCCACTACATGCGTTCAAAATGGCGCTGGTTCCCCATTTCCGGCACACTGGCAATCTTTGCGCATGTCTGCTCGTGCTCAAGGCGTCTTCGTCTGAGAAAATGCTGACCCGGATAATCACGTTGAAACAGGGATATCTTGATGAAGAAAATCATTGCAGATGTCACTTGTTCGCTGTTAATTCGATGTGTTTCGCTTACCGGTATTCTCTTTCCTCTCCTGAGATACATTTTGTCATTTTTATTATTATAAAAAAACAATCATTTTTTTATTATGTCGCATTATCAACACTATTTACCTATATAAAGAAACGGGCAAAAAAAAATTCAAATTGATTAAATTTCTTGAGTTTAGTGAAAGGCTTGGTAAATATTTTCTGAACCAAATGTTGTTTTTTTTTAATCGCGTATAAAATGTAGCGTCTTCGCGACCAGAGGTTAACTCAATGGAGGGTTTAACTAAAGTATACAGTTATGTTAAGCCCTACTCAGTGGAGGGTTTAACTAAAGTATACAGTTATGTTAAGCCCTACTCAATGGAGGGTTTAACTAAAGTATACAGTTATGTTAAGCCCTACTCAGTGGAGGGCTTAACTAATGTATACAGTTGTGTTAAACCCTACTCAATGGAGAGTTTAACGGTTTAACTAATGTGTACAGTTGTGTCACCATCTAAACCAGAGTTTAACTCAATGGACGGCTTAACTAATGTATACAGGTGTGTTACCATCTAAACCAGAGTTTAACTCAATGGAGGGTTTAACTAATGTATTCAGTTGCGTTACCATCTAATATTTTTAATTAAAACTTTTCAGACCATGACGGCCTATGGGGCAAGTGAAGTAGCATTCACAAGTTTCATAGACCACTAAAGAGCAGGGGATCGTGTGTATGCAGTTGTGTTACCATCTGTCAGGAAAACATTAAATGGTTATGGGGTTTTCCCGGACATATCAATGTTCATACTTGTTTTTGTTGCGGTGCGCACTGTATGAAAGAGTATACGTAGTAGTGTGAACGTGACGTAGGGTGAAGGCAGTTGTTGCAAGTGAGAGATTGGCAGTGGTGGTATATAGAACAACCTTGGACTTGAATTTATTAAATTTATAAACGTTTTAAAGGTGTTGGTTTTCATCTTGAGTTGACCTATCCGTTTAGTCTTAACAAATACCCAGACAACGACGTAACACCATATAAACCGACTTTATTTGAAATGTATTTGTATGATTTTAAGAGATGCATTGGGAGCTTTGGTACAACTGATCAAAACTTTTTGTCCTTTAAATCTATGTACCAAGACGAGCAGCTTAGGCATGAACATATCAGAAAATATGACTCATTTTCATGACACACCGTTTTTGAAGGCAGAAATTTGTTTTATTTTTTAGGGAGCAGGGGGCAGGCTGCAGGGAGCAATTATCTTTGTATTGTATGTTAAACAAAGAAGAATAAACTTAATTTTAAAAAATGGAAAATTTAGGTCATAGAAATAGATTTCATACTTTATTTAGAAAAAGTCATTAAGCAGAAAAATAATTTAAATTGCAGGCTTCCAACAGAGTTGTACCATTTCATCCATGGATAACAAATAGTATTACTCTAAAGAAGTTCATGTCAATGAGTTTGAATAAATAATATATTTTTTTTTAATTTAAAAGAATATTAGTATTAGCTTTCAGTATAAGTTGAGGCCATCTGAAAATGTTCTCTCTATTGATGATGCTGCATTGGCGCGAACCCACACAAATAAATGAACGATTTCCAGCACCACATCTGAAAAAAAAAAGTACATTCTAAAACATAAAATAAAAGATTTGAGCAAGCTGTTTCTTTTCTTTTAAAAGCAATTATAAAAAGCATTCACATTTTTTAATCTAATTTTTTAATATTTTTGTGTTTAAAGAAACGAAATTGATTATCAAGTGAAGTTCATTGTGTTAATTCTCATGTGCAATCCGATAACTCTTTTATTTCTACACTTTCGAGGCTTTGAATATCACGATGACGTTGAGTCTGTGATAAAAATCCTGTTGTTCACTTGGCCATTACTAAACAAACGTTTTACTTTGATCCAAACTCAAACTGATCGATCGATCGAATTTTGACTAGTTAGTTATATGTGCTTTTTATTTTATCAACATTCACTCGTAACGTACCCTGGTCCAATATGGTTGATTCTATTAATTGTATGTGGTGATTTTTATTAACATAAGTAATATCCTGAGAGCTGAGGTGAGTGTAGAGAGCCATATCACTATTTAAAAGTAAACATGACGACTCCGCGTGGCCTTTATCCCCACTGACCTTCAACTAAATATTTTAATATTTACATATTTTACTATTAACTAGAGATCATGACTCCATACACAACTTATTGTAGGAAAATGTGTTTTCCTCTAAATAGTCATTGGCAACTATCAGTGAGTGGGGTTGACTTTTTAACCCGGCCATTGAGAGACGGAGGGAAGCCATCTTGTCACATGACCGGATGTTCTAATCTCTGCCATCTTGTTAGTGCATTCCGATCGGGGACTTCTGGGGGGGGGGGGGAGGAATTAAGGGGGAAGAATATAACTGCATCGCTCGTTCTCTCGCTAACCTCATCCAACACAAATATGTGAGTTCATTTTATCATTTAAAGGCATAAAAAAAAATAATAACTTATTTTTTTATTTTTTAAAATATAGATCTATATTTTTTTTTTAATTTATTTATTTTTTATTTTTTGTTAAACAATACTACACCACTTTTTACCATCGCCAAATCTTTGCATCAACAAATGGGGAGAATTCATTGTTCACCACATTTTTTTAATATGTAATGTAAATTTGAATTTATTGTATTTCAATTATCAGACATTGATAATACAATTTTATTCTTTAGCCTTCATACCGAGTTGTTGCCATAGTTACTGTATACAATTTTTGGTCTTCAATATATCAAGATGGGGATATTTCCGTCTAAGTCAATAGATTTTCCCCTAGTGTGTCCCTCGTCATATTAACGGCGAGACGAGCGACCGACACCCCATGATTTATTGACTCGTGAGATAGCACGCGCAGCTTTGTGATTGCTGATTGGTCAACAAATGGGAATTGAGTGTGTGTGTGTGGGGGGGGGGGGAGAGAGTTGATTCCTTAACCAGGCTGCTATCTTGGGGGCTAGCCATGGACCGGGTCATTTTGTAATTTTCATTGTCTTAAACAAACACGTGAGACACAGGGGAGTCGATAGCCCATGTTTAAATCGAATGATGAATGTCGCCGTGAGTGCTCGGCTAATCGCCCTTCGCAGTGGGTCTCACACTGAGATACTGCACCTCAGGAGCAGCATGAAGTCATTACACGGATGGAATTGTGTTGCGGTCAAAATAGAATCAGTGGGTCAAGAAAAAGAGCCTAGTTCCGCCGACACCGAGGAGCATTATTATCCTTTAAATAATTTGAGGTGCAGTATCTTTATCATATTACACGTCATACTTTGGGTTGTCATGGAAAAGGGGAGTGAATAACAAATCATCATGAAGCTCTTTGAATGGTGAGCCACAAAGTTGTCTCCGCGTATTGTGACGTAGATGGGGGCGCTATTACACAAACATATTATTTGTTTTTGTACCAGCAACTCATCTTATCTTATTTTATACAGAAAGAAGCTCCTTTTTTCCTGTCTTGTTCGGGCAACACAATCCACGCTAAAATGCCAGACGGGAAAAATTATGATTTGCATGGGTTTTCAGGCAATTTGAAAAATAAAAGTATTCTTATCCCTCTGTCTATGAGAGGGCTGTTTGATAATGTTGTTTCTTGGTAGAATTTAAGACGTTATGTCAGTGGATTTGCTAAGAATCTGTAGGGGGTTGGGGTCCCGGGGGCTTAACCTCTTTGGGGGCCCGACATACATGGCGGTAGCGTAATATTTAATGTAAAAAATTCGTACACTAAATTTCCCCTCCACCAAGTACAAATCGGCCCCCTCCCAGAGCAACACCACTACCTTATACATTATATAATATTTGTTCTTTTAACCCTTAGTGTTAGATGAGTTATCGATATTAAGTTATGATTTTACTTATCAATCGCCAATGTAATCCTACAAGAAGATAATGAAACGAATTGTTCATTGTGATAGCGAGTGATGTGACACATTGTGTCGTTTGAGAGTCCCTCGTCGACTCAGTGGCACGGAGTCATGTTGCATGACGTTGATCGTGGGTTCATTGCAATATGTGACACATTGTGTCGTTTGAGAGTCCCTCGTCGACTCAGTGGCACGGAGTCATGTTGCAAGACGTTGATTGTGGGTTCACTGCAATATGTGACACATTGTGTCGTTGAGAGTCCCTCGTCGACTCAGTGGCACGGAGTCATGTTGCAAGACGTTGATCGTGGGTTCATTGCAATATGTGACACATTGTGTCGTTTGAGAGTCCCTCGTCGACTCAGTGGCACGGAGTCATGTTGCATGACGTTGATTGTGGGTTCACTGCAATATGTGACATTGTCTCTGACCACCTGATGTCTACAGGAAGTAGCCGACGATTGAACGATCTTCGTGCTTTAAAGTCTCGTCACACAGACCCTCCCTCCC